>JAGVSP010003441.1:0-30173 GCA_022494985.1 Micrasema minimum | reverse complement strand
CGTAAGATTGTATGTAGATAAACAAATTAAATTAAAATATTATTGATATCCCAACAGAGACAGAGAAACTCTACTGGTTAAAATATAAAGCATATAAAAATTTGAGAGACATCTTTAGGCGTCTTCTAGTAAGTAATTAAGTTCGGATGAGCCTTACCCACACCATTGCCAAAAATGCTTAACAATCTTCTCAACAGATGTCACCGGGAGAAAATCACTTGTAAAGTGAAACGTGGCATGATAATTCATACTAATAGATGTTCCAAAATTTGTCATGTGTGGCATGGTTATGGGATGTTTTAATACATCAAGTTGCCACTTAACCCAGCCAATGACAGGTGCAATTCTGTCACAATAGACTCCACAATCTAGGCAATAAGTTTATGCATACTGGCGATACATTCCATGTCAATTTTAATGCCTACAAGTTGGCACTTCTAAATTATTTCAAGGCCGAATGTATCGATTAGTGTGCATACAATTTGGGGTTTTAAAGTAATGTTTATTTGATGCTGGATTTTTTAAACATTTTTTATGTATAGGTATTATGATTTCGTGTATTTGCTGTAAATATTTAATATGTAAAAGGCACTGAGTGCCGTTTATTTTTATAAAATAAAATAAATAAAATAAGCCCTGTAAACGCCTCGATAATCCACATACGTTTCCAGAGTTTCTCTGTCTCTGTTGGGATATCAATTATATCTAAAAAAAAAAAAAAAAATTTTTTTTTTTTAAAGGGGGCTTATTATTTATGTGCCCAGCTTAGTACAGCACGTAATTTCACTAAAGTGTTCGCGATTGCACGTCAGGCGAATTAATTTAAAATACAAAATGGTCGGTTACTGACAGAACGTGTGCAATTATAGAACAACTTTGTAAAGAGCATGCGCGAAATGGCGGACATTATACTAGCTAGGGTTATATTCATTTTTGTGTTTACGTAAATGTTTTATTTTGTTTAAGATTTCACATAATACTTATATTTTAAATGTAATAAGTACCTCGTATTTGCTCTGTAAAAGCTTAATAAGTCTACTCGATCAAGATCACTTATCTCTAATTGCGTTTATTGTTCGTAATTATGTACCTACCTGAATAAAAATCTTAGATATTTAGATCAACTTGATCTCTACCAACAAGCTTGGCTTGGTAGGATTGTTCCTAAAAAAAATAAAAATAAAAAGAATTTAAATACATATACATTCATAAAAATTTATATACTTACTTATGACTTAATTTCCTTTGTATTTTCCTGTTTATGTCAAAAAAAAAATATTATTATTATTTAAGTGAAGAAGTAATTAATAGCATGCAAATAGGTCCATAGGTTTGTTTATGGTGAAGTAGGTTGAAGGTATAGGAGAGCTTTTTAAATTTTCGTTACAGTTTTAAAATTTATTTGCATTTTATTTGCATTATTATTATTATTATTATGGATAATTTATATAGCGCTGTTTTCGTATAAATGTACCTCAAGGGCGCTTCAAATATTGAATTTAACGGCTCGGGAAATTCAAAGTGAATGAAAACTCAATTTTTGAGTAGAAAATACAATTATCAAAATTATTAAAAAGATATATAATAATAATAGTAATCGGCGTATGTGCATGAGAAGATGTATGAATGTAGAGAAAGCAAAGGAAGTCTGTCAGGACAGAGTGGTATGGCGTTCTATCCTCTCTGCCTGCCCCTAATTGGCGTGATGTTTAGATAGGTCAAAATATACAGAGAACAAATGGGTCTTAAGTTTCAATCGAAACATCACTTCACTCTCACAGTTGCGCACTTCTGTTGTGAGAGCACCTATTTCATGTGTTTTTGGTGTACCGATGCAGTGCCCTATGCACCATTGGGTGCGGATAAGGGAGAGCAGTAGTACCTAGTAATAGTTTTATAAATAAAATGTAGGTAGATACCTTTTTCTTAAACTGTTCAGTCTGTCAAGACACGCTAAATAAAACAACGTTAGCGCAGCGCCACTTCACATTTATTGGACCTACGATATAATAACTAAATGGACACACAAACCAAATTATTAACCGACTTCTCCAAATACAGGGTCGGTGTCGTTAGTTGGATAAGTCTAATGGGTCGTGTATATATTGAAAATGCCTGCAAAAATATAGCTATGTACTTAATTATTAAAATTTGCTATGCAAAAATATGGTTTTGTAAATTCTAAATTTGTGAAATCCAAACTTGGTTCTATTATACTAACTAACTAACTAACTAACCATTACGCCATTTCTCCGAAGTGGTAGGCAGAGAGGATAGAACGCCACACCCCTCTGTCCTGGCACACTTTCTTGCTTCCTCTACATTCATACATCTTCTCATGCACGCACGTCGATTATTCCGACTTCTTACATGCCCATTTTCAAACTTGTTTTACTTGATCATGCCAGGTTGTCTTTCTCGGCCTTCCTCGATTTCTACATCCAGGCACAGTCGCAACATATATTTTTTTAGCCGTTCTTTCATCATCCATTCGCTCTACATGGCCGAACCATCGTAACAGACCTTTCTTAATTTTGTCGATAATGCTAATTATGTGAATATTCAATTATGTTTAGTACTACAATGTGTTATGTATAATACTACAATGCCCTGACTCGACACGGACTATCTAGTGAGTTGGGGCCAGATCATTGACATGGGTCTCTACTGATTGAGTCGCCATCCCATTATTGTGATTATATAAAATGTGAAATGTAATAGATAAATAAATAAATGTAGGTATATTTTTTAATTGCGATCGTAAGTTATTATCGTAGGTATGTTCGCAATCGCACGGAGGAAATTGTAATGATGCTAATAATGTAAAAATGATACATGATTTTAAAGTTTTTTCAAAGCATTCAATATGCCAATATCTACTTAAACGTTTACATAAAAAAACATTAACTGTCAGTAGCTCAAGCACAGATAACTATCGACGTAGTTAAAAGCGTGCTAATCACGTGCTAACGCTAACGATTTGAGCGATCCCAATGACATAACGTTTAATACCGCGAGCATTGACGATCTGATCCGAGCGGAGCCGAGCGGAGCGATCTACGCTATATATCGCGGCCTTACGTCAAACGTCAAATCATCGCGCTTGTCGGATTTTTTATTATTTCGACTGCTTTTCTCAATATTGGCTTGCCGAAAACCGGCTAAATTATAATAAAGATTGAATGAAGATTTGTGCGAATAAGATATATCTCGGGAAATGGTTCGCGACTAGTATGCGCTCGTTTAATAATCCCGATCGATAACTTTTAACGCGTGTTCCATTGTGATCGCGAAATCGTTATCACGTCGCTTATTACCGAGTCGGTACTGATCTGTGATCGAGCAACTGGTCAGCCAAACGTCGCGCAGACCATTCAATATTCCACACAGTTTTTGCTTTATACCTACTGTAGTTTGCAAACTGCACAAGTGTACAGTTTTCTGTCCCGCATAAACCACTAAGGTAACCAACTAACTAACCATCACGCCATTTCCCCGTAGGGATAGGCAGAGAGGATAGAACGCCATACTACTCTGTCCTGACATACTTCCTTCATTACATTCATACATCTTCTCATGCATATACGCCGATTATTCCGACTTTTCACATGACCACTTTCAAGTACTTGACGTACCTACTTGGTCACGCCATGTCTTTCTCGGCCTTCCGCGGCTTCTACATCCAGCCACACTTGCATTTAAACTTCTTTTAGCCGTGCTTTCATCACTCACCAGACCATCGTTATAGCCCTTCCTTAATTTTGTCGATAATGCTTATCTCAGCCTTGCACTCTGCTCTAATTTCGACATTAAGTTTGTGCATCTATCATACATAGTCTTACCACACATAGATCGCATTTCAACAGCATTCAGTCTACTTTCATCCTTCTTTTTCCAACACCACGCTTCACTACCATACATAAGGGTTGGTACCACAGAACTGCCAATTTTTCTTCTTTCGATAAGTTGACTAAGGTGACGAATTATAATTCTCTGTCTTATAGAGTTAATAATGAAATGGGTTTCACTTAAAATAATTCATATATTTTAATTTCTAAATTTAAAATTAATTCATAAAAACCTATGAATTATTCAGATCCTCATTTTACCTGCGGTCTTAGGTACCTACTTAGTACCTATCTATAATTTTAATACTATCCACATTATTTTTCTCCGTCTATTGTTTTTAATTCCCGGGTGTTCTGTGTTTAAATAACTAACTAAGCATCACGCCATTTCCCCGTAGCTGTAGGCAGAGAAGAAAGAACGCCATACCACTCTGTCCTGACATACTTCCTTTGCTTCCTCTACATTCATACATCTTCTCATGCACATACGCCGATTGTTCCGACTTTTCACGTGTCCACTTTCAAGTACCTACTTGTCGTACTTGGTCATGCCATGTCTTTCTCGGCCTTCCTCGGCTTCTACATCCAGGCACACTTGCATTTAAACTACTTTTAGCCGTTCTTTCATCACTCATTCGCTCCACATAACCAGTTAAATAAAAAAAATACAATTATTTATTTATCGTTGCAATTTTAGCGGGACCATAAAAAAACCTAGTTTGATTAAAAAAAATAGTTAATTTATTTTATTATATTCTTAAAGGTTACAATCGCTTATCGCATATTTTGGCGCTAACGCCTTTTCGTCTCCGCTCTCGCTGTGGGCGCGGCTGTACGAAGCTGAAGAAATACATCTCACTCCCTCGCACTCGTGTCGGGGCCCATCCGCTCTCCTCGCACGATCTACTTGTAAAGGTGTGCCCGTACATTTGGAATTGAGACGCGAACTTTAATATTATAATTATGAATTATATAATTTACATAGGAAAGGCGCTTTTATGAATTTATTGTTAATTTATTCAGAATTAACTGTGAAATATGTAATAAATTTTAAAAATAAAATAATTAAAAATATTAAGTTTATTGTTATTGTAGGTACCTAAGAAGGTAGTAGGTACCTAAGTAGAGAAGAAGGGTAGGTACCTAAGTAGGTACCTAAGTAGGTAGGTAGGTAGGTACCTAAGAAGGTAGGTAGGTACCTAAGAGGTAGGTACCTAAGAAGGTAGGTACCTAAGAAGGTAGGTAGGTAGGTAGGTACCTAAGAAGGTAGGTACCTAAGAAGGTAGGTACCTAAGTAGTAATCCTGCCCCATTTTTAATTTTTTAAAACTACCAAACTTTTTCGCAAAATCATTAACCCCAATTACTGATATCAGTTGGAAGCTGGCATTCCAACAGTCCATGCGCTCTGTAGCTGCAAGACGACCTGATTCTAGACTCTATCCCGCTATCATTAGAATTAGTATGTCACTTGTATCGCGTTTTTAGTAAATAGTTTTAATTTTAATTTGTACGTGGGTGAAGCTGAGTTCGAACCGTCCATGCGCTTTGTAGCTGCAAGACGAATTGGAGTTCAGTACTTCGCCTACGTACCTTTATATTTAATATCGTTTCTTAATTAATCGTTGTCTCTGATCCTTTATTCATGAATTGGGAATGGAATTATTAATTAGCGATTTACAGCGCCCTTTTATTTATTTTCTGTACATAAAATGAACATTCACAGGTGTGAATGTTCCAGTAACATATTAAATACCTCCCTGAAAATGATATATTATAAAAAAAATATCAACTAAATATTTACAATAAAAAATAGCTCTATAATTATGCATACTTATAAAACACCACTCTGTCCTGGCATAATAATAAAAGTAATAAACATAAACATCTTCTCATACATAACGTCGATAATTCATATAAAACATGCCCACTTTCAATATCTTTATTGAATAAATATTTTCACTATATTCTACATGTACTACTAATAATAAGCCGTTCTTTCAACATGTGGCTTACTAAAAACGTAAAAGACCTTACATTATTTTTACAAAAATATCAATTTTATTACATTCAAATTTATTATACAACCTACACATGCGCAATAAGGTGATTTAAAAATAATTAATTAAGAATACCGAAGTACAGCGCCCTTGAGGTGATTTCTCACAAAAATGGCGCTTAATAAATAATCCTTGGTAATAAGTAAATAAATAAATACCTCTGCTAATTAAGCCCAATCTATTATAAAAAAAATATCAAAATTAAAAAATATACCTAACCCCCATTTTCCCAAATGGTAGCGACGCTCTTCTTTGGCTGTGAGCTGTGACACTTTGGTTCGAATCTTGTAGGGGGGCAACATGAAATATTTATTTACATGACTTGATTTTCATATTAATACTTAGGTACATGCAGTAATAAAACTCGCAGTACAACCCGAAAACTGGTGAATCTACATCATATTTGGAGTTGAATGTGCATTATGACTTTTGAATCTAAACATGTAAAAAAAAAATTCTTCTCATAAAAGCTCCCATAAGCACCTACAGATTAATTAAAATTGCACAAATTCTTATTGAAATGTCATTTTTTGTTTTGTTTTCTTTATGGATAGTATTAATTTGACATAAATTATTTGATAAAAATTTTCAAAAATTTATCGAAAAAAACGCTTGCATTTAAACTTCTTTTAGCCGTTCTTTCATCACTCATTCGCTCCACATGACCAAACCATCGTAAAAGCCCTTTCTTAATTTTGTCGATAATGCTTATCTCAGCCTTGCACTCTGCTCTTACTTCGACATTCGTACACCTATCATACAAAGTCTTACCACACAATTCGCCTGAGAGATGGCATTTTAACAGCATTTAGTCTACTTTCATCCTTTTTTTTCCAACACCACGCTTCACTACCACACATATCATTAAAATAAAAATAAAACGAGTCGGAGATGTAGGTACAGCAAACTGAGGCTAAATATCACAAAATACATCTCACGAAAAACGATGAATTTAACAAAGAGGCTTTTTGGCTCTCAGAGCAATATACAGATGTAGGTAATCATAAAAACGCAAATATTTCTTTAAAATAAATTATAATTCCACTGCGAGATTTTTCTGGAAACAATTATCAGCATTTCCTGTTCGCGTAATGGCGCAATTTCTCAGTTTAAAAGTCGAACGGTTCGAGAGGCGTTCGAAATTTAAACACCGTTTTATTTTCGCGTGTTCGTTTTCGGCCCGTTATCGCGGCGCGCATTTACGAACGTGATGATTTCGTGGCACATAATTAGGCGTGTTCGTATATTTGATTGGTACTTAAGTTTTTACTGTTTAATGGAGCATAAGCGAACATAAGTAGGTGCATCCTTTAAAAAGTGGATAGAATTTTTTATTTAGTCGAATTAATAGGTAGGTACCTAATATTATGACTTTAAACTGAGCTTGAAAAAATATATATTTTCTTCTCTTAAAAGCCTTCATTAGTAGGTATCTCAGATTACCTCAGATTACGTAAAATAGCACACATTCTTATTAAAATGCGGTTTTTGATATGTTTTTTATTATGGATAGTACGGTAGGTAAGTAATGGACACATTCAACTCCAAATATAATGTAGATTTACCAGTTTTCAAGTTTATTATTTGTTTATTTGTTTATTATTTGTTATTATGGTCCCTAACATTACATATCTTATGCCCGCTTTATATGGGACAGTTTCTTGTTCAGAAAACTACACAGTTTCTTGTTCAGAAAACTGTGCAGTCTGTCAAAAGACACGCTAAATATGTGTATAAAAAGTTATTATCGTATGTTTGCTCTCAGGAAATTGTATATTTAGCTAATAATGTAAATATGTTATTGGTTTTTTAAGTATTTAAAAGCATACAATAAACCAATGTCTACTTAAACGTTTACATAAAAAACATTGACTGTCATGTCAGCTTAAATCTGACACTAGCACACAGTTTTTCATGCAGTTTTAGCTTTATACGGGACCGTTTTCAGAATGCACAGAAAACTGTGTAGTAAACTGTCCCATATATAGCGGGCTTTATTCATTACAGATGGTGTGTGAAACTAATTTGTTATTGATATCTTCTCTACTAGGTGGCGTGTTGCGTGTTGCGCACCTGTCTCAGAGAAGATATGTACAATATTATAATTATTGAAAAATATATGTAATTACTGTATTTGCCTGAAAATTTAAATTTATGATTTACAATTTGGGATTTGAATAAGTTTATGTTATTTTAAATATGCTATTACAATAGGTTATTAAAATATAATTTTCCTGAATCAACTAAATTTTATCAAATAGTACCTATATTGGAAACTTACTAACACTACTACTCAAGTTATTGGGTCCTTAGAAAGAAACATACTTAAACAAAATATTATCGGATATTACATACAACTAGATTATCTCTGAACAATCAATAGTTGTTCAGAATTTACCATGAGTTTTGTCACTTGATGCATAATCATTGAAACCTCTCTGATAATTTACCGTTTGACGTCACACAAGCGTCATAAATGTATGTATATCTACATGTAGATGCATTGATGATCCCAGCACTGGGCTGTTGAATGCTTTAGCGTGACTAATAATGAAGATAAATAAAAATACTTGTAAAGAAATTCTCCCTAAATAGATCTAGGTAACCTAAACATGGTTTTGTATAGCTTAGGACAAAGAGTTTTTATATTGTCACTTGTGTCCTTTAGTTTTAGAGTTATTATTTGTATTGTTTAATTGTTGTGGTCACTTTTGTTGTGTTTAAAAAACAATAAATAAAAATGTGGTTTGGACTTAGAGTAATGACGCGCCAGGCTATAGAGAGGCCCTTTCGCCGTTTCCCATAGAGCAGAAGCGTTGCAAATTTTTGGTTAGCGACAACTTCACTCTGCTGGCGGCCATTATTATTTGTTTGACAACAGACGCGTAACGTCACTTTCGTAACGTCACTTTCGTCGCTTTGCTAGTAAATAACGTGGATACTTCCTGATTTTAATCATCAAAAACGGCAATGGTGAATTGTAGTATGCTTGGTTGTAGCAATAAGAGTGTCAAAGGTGTTAAAGGAGTCACATTTCACAGGTAATTGATTTCGATGAATAATTATTTTGATTTACATTGATTTTGGCATATATTGTCCTAACATGGGTATTATTTGTATGAAAAACTTTCCTTTTATCAACATATTTACATTATTTACCAGTTTTTCTTAATTTAGGTGATCAATTTGTAAATTAAAGTATGTTTACTGTTGATAGTGACAGTTGATTACTGTCGATATGCCAAGGCCCCATTAGGCATTTGTAAAACATTGGCATTTGTTTTGCTGCAAACTATAGCCAACTTCGTGTTTGACAATCATAGAATGGTTTTTGACCGTTAGGGCCCCTCTATAGCCTGGCGCGTCATTACTCTAAGGGTTTGGACATTATTAATACTCTCTAGTGATAGGTAGTTCAGATATCTTCCGAAATTTATTCCTTACCTTCATCGATTCCATTCCGATTTGTCACCTGTTTTCCAACTCCAATACAGTCTCGAAAATTCGCTCAGCGCAGCAACATTACCTCGAACTCGTCATCATCCGTTCTTCCTGTTAAATCCAAGACCTGTTCTTCCCTCGTTCATTTCAATCAAAATCTCTTCGCCATACTCGCTCCATCTCCAAGCTTCCCATTGACCACCCGAAACCCCCCTCGGTGAAAGTGAGTAATAATGTACTGTGCCCCTCGTTTTGTGTATTCCAGGATACTTCGCCCTTCCTGGTGGTCCTTCATCTTCATTTCCCGCCCTTGTTGAGTCCAGCTCTGGTAAGTCCTTCTTCCATTTTCCGATCCTCGTTCGGACGAAGTTACCAGAGAGTTCTCATCGTGGCGGATCCAACATGCTTTCAAAACACTTGTAATAAAAATTGTTTTTTATTTTTACCTGAATATTAACTATTAGGGGGTTTATAATAAAGTGCAGAAATTGACTAAGTAAAGGTTGGTGGATATCCGACCATTAAGAGTACTTGTCGTACTTGGTCATGCCATGTCTTTTTCGGCCTTCCTCGGCTTCTACATCTAGGCACACTTGCATTTAAACTTCTTTTAGCCGCTCTTTTATCACTCATTCGCTCCACATGACCAAACCATCGTAAAAGCCCTTTCTTAATTTTGTCGATAATGCTTTTCTCAGCCGCGCACTCTGCTCTAATTTCGACATTTTTGTACACCTATCATAGGTACATAGTCTTACCACACATTCGCCTGAGAGATCGCATTTCAACAGCATTTAGTCTACTTTCATCAATGAATTAGTACATCACAATGTAATAATTTGTTATTTGAATAATAATAATCACTTGTGTTGATATGAAATAAATATTTTTAAATTACTGCCTTCGTAAATAAATAAAAATAAACGAGTTTATTGGCCCCTGCCGCCGCCATTTTGATTTCAAAGATGGCGCAATAATAATATTATTACATCTGTCATTATTTGACGTTTCTCATTCACTCTGGCGGAGTAATGAGATACTATAATCATTTATTTTTATCTGCGTTCATTTATTAAATCGTCAAGATTCCTTTTTCAAATGTCACCGTGTTCGTTTATTGCCCGCGTACACGATATTTCATGTTTCCTTTTGTAATTTATGAGCCCGTCCACGAACGTAGCGTATATTTTTTCGTGTGTTCATAAAAGCGCCCCGCTATGCCGTCTCATTGTGTAAATCAGGGATGTCGCCCGCCATCCAAAGATATATAAAAAAAAAGGAAAAGAACAATAAATGTTTTCTTGAAATAATTAGTTCCATCAAAACCATAGACAAAGGTTTATTGTCTAGCTCAAGTAGGGTAACTACATTTACTAAAATTTTACAAAATCTACCAATAAATTTGATAATCATACAGATACGCAATACTTTGAACAAGAATTTAAGAGAAGTGACATTCTAACTAACTAACTAACCATCACGCCATTTCCCGAAGGGGTAGGCAGAGAGGATAGAACGCCACACCACTCTGTCCTGGCATACTTCTCTTACTTCCTCCACATTCATACATTTTTCTCATGCACGCACGTCGATTATTCCGACTTCTTACATGCCCACTTTCAAGCA
The DNA here is from genome assembly GCA_022494985.1 of Micrasema minimum. Classification (NCBI taxonomy): domain Eukaryota; kingdom Metazoa; phylum Arthropoda; class Insecta; order Trichoptera; family Brachycentridae; genus Micrasema; species Micrasema minimum. Next base: position 19,199 of record JAGVSP010003441.1, on the reverse strand, counting down.
CTTGTTTTACTTGATCATGCCATGTCTTTCTCGGCCTTCCTCGACTTCTACATCCAGGCACAGTTGCATCATATATTTTTTTAGCCGTTCTTTCATCACCCATTCGCTCTACATGACCGAACCAACGTAAAAGACCTTTCTTAATTTGGTCGATAATGCTTATCTCAGCTTGCATTCTGCTCTAATTTCAACATCAGTGCACCTATCATACATAGTTTTACCACACATTCGCCTGAGAGATCGCATTTCCAGTGACATTCCATAAGAACAAAAATTATTTTAAATACCACACAGTGTAGATTCGTAGTATAAAGGGGGCTAGATCCTCAATCATCCATGCGCTTTGTAGCTGCAAGATGGATTGTTGTCTAGCCTCCTACTTAGTGAAAATCAGTTACAAAAACACTTTTACCTACTTCTTATTGCTATACCTACATAATTTTGTACAATTTTCTAACTTATAATTGAAATGTGTTATATTTTTAATCAGGGGCTAGAATTCTCCAACCGTCTATGCGCTTGGTAGCTGCAGGACGAGTTGATATCTAGCTTGTTTCTGTACAGCGCTCTTGAGGCGATTTTTCGCAAAAACGGCGCTTTATAAATTGTCTATATAATAAATAATAAATAAATAAATCATTTTGTTGATTGATGTCACTTTGTAACACTTCATAATGAATTATGATGAAATAAAACAATGTTATGTGTTACTATTAATTGGTTTATTCTATAAAAATTGAATTTACCTACACTACCTGGTTTCGGGAGTAAAGTTCTGTACATCAACTGCCACCACTTAGCAAGCAATTAATTAACCTTTTTTTTTGTACAACTTCTTAGTATTCTACCATCACCACTGTCCCAAGATGTGTTTTATCCTTAGAGTAATGACGCGCAGGCTATTGAGAGGCCCTTTCGCCGTTTCCCATAGAGCGGAAGTGTTGCAAATTTTTGGTTAGCGACAACTTTACTCTGCTGGCGGCCATTATTATTTGTTTGACAACAGACGCGTAACGGTCACTTTCGTCGCTTTGCTAGTAAATAACGTGGATACTTCCTGATTTTAATCATCAAAAACGGCAATGGTGAATTGTAGTATGCTTGGTTGTAGCAGTAAGAGTGTCAAAGGTGTTAAAGGAGTCACATTTCACAGGTAATTGATTTCGATAAACAATTATTTTGATTTACATTGATTTTGGCATATATTGTCCTAACATGGGTATTATTTGTATAAAAAAACTTTCCTTTTTATCAACATATTTACATTATTTACCAGTTTTTCTTAATTTAGGTGATCAATTTATAAATTAAAGTATGTTTACTGTTGATAGTGACAGTTGATTACTGTCGATATGCCAAGGCCGCATTAGGCATTTGTAAAACATTGGCATTTGTTTTGCTGCAAACTATAGCCAACTTCGTGTTTGACAATCATAGAATGGTTTTTGACCGTTAGGGGGCCCCTCTATAGCCTGCGCGTCATTACTCTAAGGTTTTATCTATTTTTTCTATTACTTCTATGTATCGATATTTATGTTACCCTTGTGTTTAGATTCTTAAGTATTGCAATTTAATTTTTCTGTATTTTTCTTAAGATCTGTATTCTAATTGAGTGTCTTTTCACCAGTCGATGGGAGAACGTTACTCCCGAAACCAGGTAGTGTAGGTAAATACTATTTTTATAGAATAAACCAATTAATAGTAACACATAACATTGTTTTATTTCATCATAATTTAATAAATAAATCATTAGTGACGTACGCTGTAGTCGAACCGACACAGTCCACTAACGTACCAACCACTAAAATCTGCAACAACTTCTACATTTCCTTATTCGCAGCTAATGGTGCATAGGGCACCTCGGTGCATCGGTAGATAGGTACACCAAGTACAGAGTGTAGTTATATGTACCTATATTGATCATTTTATTACATGAATGTCAGTCATACGCTTCAGTACCAGTCCAAGGTATCACACATGAAATATAATATTAATATGAAAATAACATGTAAATAAATATTTCATGTTGACCCCTTGCGGGAATCGAGCCCGCAACCTCATGCACGGTAGCCAAAAGCATTTCTCCGAAGGGGTAGGCAGAGAGGATAAAACGCCACACCACTCTGTCCTGGCAACTTTCACTTGATTCCTCCACATTCATACATATTCTCATGCACGCACGTCGATTATTCCGACTTTTCACATGCAATTTTACACCATAATATTATAAATGGGTATTTTATATTGGTTGGTTGGTTGGAAGATATTGCTTAAAAGCAATAAGCCCGCCCTTGTACTCTTGCTATGTAATTGTACACAAAGTTTTAAATAAATAAATAAATGTATGTATATATTTTTTAAAAGTCGGAATAATCGGCGCATGTGCATGAGAAGATGTATGAATGTAGAGGAAGCAAAGGAAGTCTGTCAGGACAGAGTGTTATGGCGTTCTATCCTCTCTGCCTACCCCTACGGGGAAATGGCGTGATGGTTAGTTAGTTAGTTAAAAAGAAGCATTTGAGTTCTTGTCATATTTATGCTCAAATATTTCAATTTAGGGATTGCTTTCAAATAGTCAGAAATGACATGAAACAAGTTGTGCTAGAGTAGAGATTCGAACCTAGAGATTCCAACCCGGAGTCTTCGAATCTACCACTAGACCACAAGCCGATTAGAATATACTTACTATAAATCGACGGTCCCAACGGTCGAATCTGAAAAAGGTCGATTTTCGTTTTACTATTTTAAACTGTCCAATTTACATAATATTTTCAGGTGTTAAAAAAAATAAATTATTGTCGATTGAAAAATAACCCAAAATTTAAGAGGAATTTTTTTTTTTTACTACCTTAAATATTATGTAAATTTGACAGTTTAATACAATACAACGAAAATCTCATTTTTTCAGATTAGACAGTATACGTTGGGACCGTCGAAATATTGTCAGCCCTGATAAACTCCCATGGAATAAGATTAGCATACTACTTCATGTCTTCAGCTTTCCATTTAAGAAAACGACCAAGAAATTCATTAATTCTTAATACTTATTATTTGGTCGCTATAATTGAGACTAGTCCAACTAACGTGGGCGGTATATCAGCTGTAGTCCTCCTAGATTGGAAGCAACCATGACTTGAATTGATACACTAGATCCGGATAGTCAAATATGATGTCTGCATTTAGAGGAATAACTAACTAACTAACTAACTAACCATCACGCCATTTAGAACGCCATACCACTCTGTCCTGACAGACTTCCTTTGCTTCCTCTACATTCACACATCTTCTCATGCACATACGCCGATTATTCCGACTTTCATGTCACTTTCAAGTACTTGACGCACTTGGTCATGCCATGTCTTTCTCGGCCTTCCGCGGCCTCTACATCCAGGCACACTTGCATTTAAACTTGTTTTAACCGTTCTTTCATCACTCATTCGCTCCACATGACCAAACCATCGTTAAAGCCCTTTCTTAATTTTGTCGATAATGCTTATCTCAGCCTTGCACTCTGCTCTAATTTCGACATTTGTATCATACATAGTCTGACCACACATAGATCGAATTTCAACAGCATTCAGTCTACTTTCATCCTCTTCACGCTTCACTACCATACATAAGGGTTGGTACCAGAACTCCGTTGCTTTTTGCTTCTTTTGATAAGTTCTTATTTGCCACTATCAATTTCAAGGCACCATTAACTCTGTTTCCGGCACTAACCCTTCTCTCAATGTCCTCATCCACATTTCCGTCTCTTGTAAACATACTTCCCAAATTTCAAATTCTTCAACCTGCTTCAAACTGTCTCCATTTACTATAATATTAGATACGGTCATATTCACATTTCTTTCAAAAACAATCTCAATTTGACTAAAAATGTAATAAAATTATCTAGATACACTGCACTTGGAGTGCCAATGTGAATGCAGAAATGCAGCGCCCTATGCATCATTGGGTTGCGGATAAGGGAAAGTAGTAGGTAGAAGTAGTATTTAAAACTTAGGGAGGATATTCTTTATGCTGGGTAAACTATTTATTGTACTAAGTTTGTGTAGGAAATTTTCTCATCTTACTTTGATCATTAAATTTGGTTTTTGTGTTTATTAAGTTTTTATTCCTAAAGAGGAAATATTAAACTGGCTATAAAATCATAGTTTTCATAGCCATCAATAAATTGAATAAATAAATAGATTGATAGTAAAAGTACCTATCTAATCTGGGTAATATTGGTAGGAATGTATTTTTTTTTATTTGTTTATGGACAGCCAACAGACATACACTTATTTTAAATATATACAACATTAATTTCTAACAATAATGTCCACTTAAAGGCTATCACTTAAGTATCTAAAAATATTGAAACATTTATTATTGTTGCAAAGTACCCATTCTGTACACAGTTGCTTATTTGTAATATGTAAACCATAAATTAAAATGTTTTAAAGGAAAAGTAACATAACTGAAAAATAAAATTGGCATTTTTTAGAAATTAAAGTTTAGAAAAAATAAAAACTATAATACCTAGATAATCAATGTATGTACAGGATAGGTACTCATCACATACCTTATTAGATTAAAACTAAATTACATAATTTTTAAAACAAAATACTTAATTTTTAAAACAAAATACTTGCAGCATCTTTCTTCAACCTATCCAATTTAATATGATTTAAGTCTATATAATTAAACGTATTATTATACGTGTTGCAGGATCTGTTAATAAAAGAATTGAGACATTTAACTTGAATAACCGCATAAAGAGTTCTGGGCCCAGATGAGGTATCTACAAGTATATCTACATCGCAGTTGTGACGCGTATATGATGGTAATCGGTATATTTCAAAGAGATTTTAACTATTATGCGTCATATACCTACCTAAGCGTCACAACTGCGATACATTTCGATAAGTTAAGCTTGTAATCTGGACCCTGGTGGTATAAATACCAACCCTAATGTAAGCGAAGCGTGGAGTTGGAAAAAAATGGTCGAATTTAGATTGAATGCTCTTGGAAAGCGATCTCTCCGGCGGATGTGTGGTAAAACTATGCATGATAGGTGCACTAATGTCGAAATTATTGCAAGCTCAGCATTATCGACAAAATTAAGAAAGGTCTCTTACGATGGCGATGGTTTGGTCGTGTGAAGCGAATGAATGATGAAAGAACGGCTAAAAGAATTTATAATGCGAGTGCTATTGCAATCTAAAGCGCTCTTTATACGGGACAGAAAACTGTACAGTTTGTTGTTCAGAAAACTGTAGGTACCTACAGTCTGTCAAAAGACACGCTAAATATGTATGAAAATTATTAAAGCACGATCGTAAGTTATTATCGTATGCTTACACTCACGAAATTCTTAATATAGCTAACTTAACTAACTAACCATCACGCCATTTCCCCGTAGTGGTAGGCAGAGAGGATAGAACGCCATACCACTCTGTCCTGACAGACTTTCCTTGCTTCCTCTACATTCATACATCTTCTCATGCACATACGCCGATTATTCCGACTTTTCACATGTCCACTTTCAAGTACTTGACGTACTTGGTCATCCAGGCACACTTGCATTTAAACTTCTTTTAGCCGTTCTTTCATCGCTCATTCCCTCCACATGACCAAACCATCGTAAAAGCCCTTTCTTAATTTTGTCGATAATGCTTATCTCAGCCTTGCACTCTAATTTCGACATTTGTACACCTATCATACATAGTCTCACCACACAGAGAGATGACATTTCAACAGCATTCAGTCTACTTTCATCCTTCTTTTTCCAACACCACGCTTCACTATTTTACACAAGGGTTGGTACCAGAACTCCGTTGTGTACTGCCAATTTTCTTAATATAGCTAATAACGTAAATACCTATATGATTTGTTTAATGCGTTTTAAAAGCATTCTCTATATTAATATCTACTTAAACGTTTACATAAATAAACATTAACTGTCAGGTCAGCCAAACGTCGCGTCGACCATCCAATATTCCGTACAGTTTTCGCTTTATACGGGACAGTTTCCAAACTGCACAAGAAACTGTACAGTTTTCTGTGCTTAAGTATTTTGCTTTTCACGTCTCAAAGATTCAGTTCAGAATAGTAAAAACTAACCACAAAAAAAAAAACTTTTTCTTTCTTCCCCCGTATAACTTTAATAACGTTGGTTGGAGCCTTGGAGTCGAAAGCTAAAAAAGATAAAATATGAGTGCTTTGTTTATTGCGATATTTTATCATTTTTTTGTTATAAACTTGATTTGGTAGGTACCTACTTAGGTAGGTACTATAATTTTAACGTTTTAATAATTCGTTCATATTAAATTTTATTTTGTATGAATTCATTTTTGTTATGTATTGGTATGGGGGCTTTTAGTAATACACGGCTGTGACAATATTGACGGGTTTATTATAATACACGGTTTAACTGTCTACGCTGCTCAGAGCTCTAACTGGGAATGACGGGCACACAGCAGACATACTACATACACACACACGTTCGTGTATCTTCTGTCACCCTCACACACAGTCTCTTTCACACACATATCTCACAATTTTTAAAATTGTAGGTAATGCACATACCTATTTATAAGATTTGTTAATTATTTATGGATGATTTATTATGCGCTATTTTTGCGAGAAATCGCCTCAAGAGCGCTGTACACAAAAAAGAAACTAGATCACAACACCTTGCAGCTACCAAGCGCATGGACGATTGGGATTTTTTTAGCCTCCTACAGTTTTAAACAGATTTTAATACGCGATATTAAAAATATTTTAAAGTCAATACATACTTAGATTGTAATGATGGATTATGTGTAAACGGATATAACTTTGTAGGGAGATAGATTCTTGTCTTGCAGCTACTGAGCGCATGGACAATAGATTCTACCCTCCTTTACAAAATTTGAATTGTTAAAAATAGTGAAATGTGTATAGATTCAGAAACTGCACTGGTTGCGCTTTCAGGCAGGGTTTTAGTACTGATCCGTAATCAGCGCACAAAGTTTGGAGAGCGCGCTTTTGCGGTTGCGGGCCCTGTGACTTGGAATGCTCTCCCACCAGAAGTGCGCAACTGTGAGAGTGAAGTGATGTTTCGAAAGAAACTTAAGACCTATATGTTCTCAAAATCTTTTGATTAATTTTGATAATGGTATTTTCTACTCAGAAATTGAGTTTTCACTCACTTTAAATTTCCCGAACCGTTAAATTCAATATTTAAAGCGCCCTTGAGGTATATTTATACGAAAACGGCGCTATATAAATTATCCATAATAATAATAGTAAATGAATGCTCTAACATCGTAAGTAGGTACCTACCTATCTATTAATTTTGTCGGTAGGTACCTACCTACCTCCTAGGTAGGTACATTCTCGTATCTTAATGTCTTTTTTTTATATCTTAACTCGACGACATTAAATTTTACGGTGTTTGAAAATTTAAATTTATGTCTTGCGTTGTTACGTGGACGTCTTAAATGTATGAAATATGTTTGTATCCATCTCAATTTGATGGTTGATAAGTACAGCGGGTAATAAAATGGCCGCTTTATCAAAACCCGCTAATGTTTTCAGTACATTAGTAGACCGATCATTTTAACGACTCGAAACATCGTCTCGGCTTTCTAATTCGTGGGCAATAGATAATGTTGAATAAAAACTAAAAAACCAGTCCATCCGTCCACGAAATGGCCTAATCATGCCGGCGTAATAAAGAAAAATAAAAAAATGGAAATATACCTGGCCGGAAAAAATGTACTTTACAGCCTTATATTTCCCACAAAGGTAGCGTCACTATTTGTCTTGCTCGCGCACGTTCGAACGAGCGACGCGGGAGAGAGACGCAAACACGCTTTTTAGTTTGGCGTTCTCTTGTTTTTCTTTGCTTTGCGGCGGGGCGCGCCGCTATTGGTTGAATTCCGCGGCTCGCGCTGTGATTGGCCGATCTGGCGCGGTATAGGCCGGTTTGTGAGCACGGTCATAAATTGAGTTGTTGACACATAATGTTTATGGGTTTTGAGGTTATGTTATAATGCAATAATTTCGTTTGTTGTGTCTTGGTGGCGGGCGTTGGATTGTAATAACGTAAAATACTCGAGCGTTTTATCGCTTTCAGAGATATCATCGCGATAAAATATACGCGGCGATAAAAACTTTCAATATTTACGAAAACGCTTTGGTATATTGGAATATCGAAACGCTATAACTGTAATTCATATTTTTATCGATTCATTTCCAATTTATCTCTTGCGGTCGATAATTGAACCAAGATATTAAAATACCGTCACAGTTATTATTTTAAAGATATACCTGGGTGTATAAAGAGTAGAGAGGATAGAACGCGACACCATTACACGGTATTATCTACGTAACCTACGAATTTCAAAAGGAAGCGTGGTCACATGGCCCGGGCCGAACCTCCATACAAACGCAATCCTTTGATATTTCCCTGGAATTTAGCGACAGAGAAATGATTATTTTACACTTTTAAGATTTTTTGTGATCTCTCAGGCGAATGTGTGGTAAAACTATGTATGATAGGTGTACAAATGTCGAAATTAGAGCAGAGTGCAAGACTGAGATAAGCATTATCGACAAAATTAAGAAAGGTCATTTATGATGGTTCGGTCATGTAGAGTGAATGGATGATGAAAGAACGGCTAAAAAAAATATATGATGCGACTGTGCCTGGATGTAGAAATCGAGGAAGGCCGAGAAAGACATGGCATGTTCAAGTTAAACAAATGCTTGAAAGTGGACATGTGAAAAGTCGGAATAATCGGCGTATGTGCATGAGAAGATGTATGAATGTAGAGGAAGCAAAGGAAGCATGTCAGGACAGAGTGGTATTGCGTTCTATCCTCTCTGCCTACCCTTACGGGGAAATGGCGTGATGGTTAGTTAGTTACTTCTCATAAAAGAAGATGTACGAATTTGGAGGAAGCAAGAGTATGCTAGGACAGAGCGGTGTGGCGTTCCATCCTCTCTGCCTACCTCTTCGGGGAAATGGCGTGATGGTTAGTTAGTTAGTTACTTCTCATAAAAGAAGATGTACGAATGTGGAGGAAGCAAGAGAAGTATGCCAGGACAGTGGTGTGGCGTTCTATCCTCTCTGCCTACCCTTACGGGAAATGGCGTGATGGTTAGTTAGTTAGGTACTTCTCATAAAAGAAGATGTACGAATGTGGAGGAAGCAAGAGAAGTATGCCAGGACAGTGGTGTGGCGTTCTATCCTCTCTGCCTATCCCTTCGGAGAAATGGCGTGATGGTTAGTTAGTTAGTTAGTTAGTTACTTCTCATCGCAGAGTACCTACCTAAGTAAAATTGCACAAATTCATATTAAAATGCTGTTTTTTATTTATTGATATTATCAAATTGCGCGTTAAAAAAAAAATGGAAACTTCGTACTCGATTTTCTCGAAAACTATAGGTCAAAAAAAAAAAAAAAAAACTACAAAATCGACTTAAAATATTATGCAGATTCACAGATTTCCCGCTTGTACATCTAGTTTTGTTACACGGTGTTACAAAAATTCGTAAAAAGTAGTAGTAGTCGGCCGTTCACAGATCACAGTACCTAGAAGTTGATTTGGTGGGTAGGTAGGTACACCCAATACAAAAAAAAAACTTCGAACAAAACCTGAGTAGCTGTGCCTTTCTATAACCACCAAAGACAATGGTATTATTTACATAGGGGAAGTTGGGGCATAACGGGACACAGGGCGAAATGGGGCCGGTAACTAATGATATTAATTTTCAAGGACAAGCTATTTTAATAATTGGCGTATGCGCATGAGAAGATGTATGAATGTGGAGGAAGCAAGAGAAGTATGCCAGGACAGAGTGGCGTGGCGATCTATCCTCTCTGCCTACCCCTTCGGGGAAATGGCGTGATGGTTAGTTAGTTAGTTAGTTTGGGTGGTGGCCCAGTGGGTAGCGTCGCGGTCTCTGAATCCAGAGATCGTCGGTTCGAATGCACACTTCGACACGACTCGATTCCTATTTTCAAGCACAAGCCGCTTAGGCTTTATTGAAAATAGTATTTACAAATTGAAAATATGTGCAAATATCATAAGATTGCAAAGATTTTTTTTTTTTTTTTACAAAAAAAAAAAAAAAATATGTAATGTAGTCAATTTTTCTTTTGATTAGGATAATTTTACCAGAAATAATAGCATTTAAACGTAGGTACTTTTTTTTTTGTTAGCATAGATAAGTATACATTAAAAACACATATATGTACAATAAAAAAATATATATAAACAAAAATCCCACCAAGGCATAGCCTGTTTGTGGGTATACTGTGAAAGTCATACAGTGTGCACGTGGCAAAAGAGAAAGATAAAGTCATGTAGAAATGGAAAAAATAACAGATAATGTAAACAAGATAGTCAAAAAAAGAATGAACACAAGATATTGGTATCTTTATACCGGAAGAAGAAGAGGGGAAATAATTATGATATATATAAATTAAAAAAATGACGTAGATTATGTTATAGTTATAGTCTTTAAAGTAAGAATGATTCTACCTTTACACGAAGTATCCAACTTTTTGTTAATTTTTTAAAAGATGAAAAATTTGGAAAATCTGACAATGCCATTTTGTTGTCAGTTAAAAATTATTTAAATGGGTGATTGATAAAATTACATCGGTGACGTACCCGGTGGCATTTCTTACAAAACTTGATCAAATTTGCAATAAATGAAGGATCCATAATTTTTTTGCTTTATATCTGATATTCAAAGACTACAAACCTAAAAAATATCGTGCAATTTCTGGCGTATGTTAGATACAAGTTACAACCGTCCCCTGGTACTTTATCCCCCTGTCTCACCTACCCTTTTACTCCCTACCTCTCACATACAAAGCACTATGTATACAAAAATACATGTATGAGTGTTACCCTGTCGTTGTGTCGGTAATGTAGATGCCTGCTGACCGCGATGTCGGTAAAGAAGATACCTGACTCGGCCGTGTAATGTCTACTTGTTTCACCCGGCGAAACTGGTTTATTTAATGGCTCTATATATCCTTTAGAACGTCATTCAATCTCTTTGTAATTTCAATTGTTAAGGCTTTACCAACTTAATGTTTATACCCCGCACAAAAAGATGGAGCCCAGGCTTAATGCGCACTCCTACGGGACAGAAAACTGTACAGTTTCTTGTTCAGAAAACTGTACCTAACTACAGTCTGTCAAAAGACACGCTAAATATGTATATTTTTTATGCGCGATCGTAAGTTAGTTTGTTTGTACATTTTTATTTAGCTATAAAAAAAATTCTTACAGCTAATATATTACTTTTTTTCATCTAAATATTTATTATTGCATTAGTATTTTACTAAGGTTCCTTCTGAATTTATTTAATCCGTTTATTTGTTTGACAGTCTCCGGTAGTTCATTATACCTTTTGAATCTTAAGTAAATTATGCTGTTCTGAGTACATGACGTACATGTCTTAAGCCCTCTATATACGGGACAGTTTACTACACAGTTTCCTGTGCAGTCTAAAAAATAGTCCCGTATAAAGCTAAAACCGGATGAAAAACTGTGTGCTAGTGTCAGATTCTCACTGTGCGCTAATTCCACACATTTTTTCACACAGTTTCGGCGCGCGCATCACCCGCGCGGCGATTACGACAGTATAATACGTATAATATTCAATAGTATCGGTAATATTACAAAATAAACTTTGATAAACTTTTACTATGGCGAATATGAATATAATGTAATAAATAATATGAACTGAAATCCTAGATCGAAATTCAAAATATCGAATAACGACTATTATTTGACAGATGAGTAATGTTTCCAAATTGTAAAATCGGTAGAAGTTCCTAAAGTTATTCATAATATATTTTGAATTTATCTGCGCTTATAACTGCAATAAATAAATGATTTAAAATTAAAATGACTCCAAAATTGGTTGTAAATTTTCAGTAGATTCGATAAATCTCCACAAAATTGATAGATATGCAAAACATCGATAAGATAGGCGACGATAGAGATTATAAGTATGGCAACATTTATGGCAGTCCGACTGTGTATTGTATGGTCCGACTGTCGCGTTCTGCGCATGCCTACAGACAGTAAACTGTGCCGTGTGAAGGTAAAATTCACACCGCCCAGTTTTATTGGTCAGAAAACGGTACAAGAAACTGTGTAGTTTTCTGAACAAGAACTGCACAGTAAACTGTCCCGTATAAAGCGCGCATTTTTATTAAAATTAGACGAAACAAACACGATTCTGTTATTCATGTTATTTTCATATTTCCTTCATATTTCATGTGTGATACCCTGGAATGGTACTGAAGCATAAGACTGATCATCCTACCATCATTTAATAAAATTATTTTATTTTATTTATTTCAGTTATTTAGAACATTACAGAAAAAATCCAATTCATTCTAAATACAATACAATAATAAATCATACATGACAATAGATAGTTATGTTAGTATAATGATATAAAAAAGTATAGAAAGAAAAATTAAAAGTTAGAAAGTGCTTTCCTAACGGAAGACCCACTGTCGTGAAATATGTCGACATCCGAGGTGATGCGATTAAGTAACAAGATTGCTCTACCAACAGGCATAACCATTGGCAGGTTGGTTCTGCATATTGGTAGGTAAAACAATCGATGCTGTCTTTGTCGAAGATAGTTATCAGGTACGAACAGACCTACATCCATCAGAATTTCTGAGTTATGTATGCGACCTCCAATCACCTGAAAGAAGTGAACACCCAAATGGACGTCCCTCCTCCTCCATAATGACTGATGATAGCCTAGCATCCCTAGTAACAAGTCGGTTGGGAAGAGCCAAGGATAATATCATATTCCTTTAGGTACAGATAGCGCAGAAATTTCTTCCGTACTCTCTCTACCATCAAAGAGTATCGAGCCTCATGTGGGGACCAAATAATCGAACTAAATTCCAACCGACTTCTTACCAAGGTATTATACAATGTCCTTATAACCGGAGTGTTGGAAAAGATCGCATTTCTAAGAACAAAACCAAGCTTTTTAACAATATACTCGTACACTGAACTTCGGCTACAACACCCAGGCTTGAGAAAAATCACTTTTTGTGTTCTCACCAGGAATGGAACCCGGAACTTCCGTATTGTGAGTCCAGTCAGTCTTTTAGCAATAAACCATTGCACGCCATTGTACAGAAAGTTTAAAATAAATAAATAAACATATATTGTGCAATTACCTACCTATGATTGCTTGCTTTCTTCTTTATAAATTAATCAACAACAAAAAAATGCGATTACAGCGCGCTAACCACTATACCCCACGTAAAAACCATTTCAATTTATATCTTCATTATTCCAAATTCTATTTTCAATAAAGAATACATCAAACAACCGCAACATATAATCAATATTTCTCGTTTCGAAATTTGAAAAAAGATAATGATTTTTTTTTGTATTTGGAACGTCGGACGAAGAAATTATCCGCCTCCCATTGGTCGGGCGGTCGTTCGTAATTTAAAAATTTAAAAATGGAATCCCTTTTCGGGTTGTTGCCCAATCAATGATCGTTCCATGTTCTTATTATGAATGTATTCATTTGAAAAACCAGGTGTGGCCAACAATTTTATTTTATTTTATAATATTTGAATGACATTCATCCTTCGAACAAGAATTCACTACAAGAGGTGTTTCCATACTAATTTTCTTAAAAATACATGCTTCTTCTTCTTCTTCTTTCGCCACGTTTGAACATCACTAGATCCCTCCAGGAGACCCTATCACGAGCCTCCTCCCACGCCAGGCCCGCATCCATCAGCTCCGCCGAGTGCGTCCGAAGTGTATATTTTATATATTAGATATATAAAATATACACTTTCTAGGGTTAATTTCATAACACCACTTATCATCAAATTCCACCGTCTAAAGACTCCAGCACTTAGGACAATACACACGAAACGTGTGACGTAGATGTTTAGTGATGACGTAGGTGCCTATTCGCCTGTTCTCTTCCATGGCTGCGAATCATGGCACCCAACCAGGGCCCAAGATAGCAGACTGCCGAGTTCAGAGAATAGGTGTCTTAGAAGAATTTTGAGTGTGCGGTGGTTTGACTTTGTAAGGAACACAGAGGTGAGGCAACGGACACAGCAACCCTTGCTATCTATCTACTGTCATCCGGTGAAGGCGTTTCGGCTGGCCAGGCCATATACAACGTATGCCCCCCGAGAGCCGCCACCACGCTTGCCTATTTTACAAGGCATCAGGTTCTCGGCGTCCACTGTTGACAATTCGTCGGCAGTTTGCGTCAGAGCTGCGGGACGTGGACCTGACTTGGGAGGATGCACGGGAGCTGGCGGCCGATCGCTTGGCCTGGAGGCAGTTTGTGGATTCCATATGCTCCACATAGGAAGCGGATATGGTATGAAGATGCCTATTATGGGTAACTAGACACCTCAGACACGGTAGTATTTTTTAAGTATGCGATATCTCAAATACTTACAATTCAAATCGAATAATCTACATAGATAAAAGTTTAATCAATGTTTGATTCAAAATTAGCATAACTTAGGAATTCATGATTTACCTACTGTTGTTAATTAACAACATAGAAGAATATTAACAATGGTGATAAGTGTGCAATTATCACGCGTGTTAACATGATAATAGCGTGCCATGTGATGATAATGTGCTATCTTAATTACAAAGACTTTGTATCGTACCTAACTAGGAGAGGAGTGGTAAAGTGCTGTAACTTAAAATTAAAAAGTTCAATAATAAATATTTCTCCTATCTTCTTATCGACCTTCTAGTAATTTTTATTTTTTAGATGGCGTCTCACTCAGCGACCCATGACAATGATCTGACCCGACTCGCTAGATAATCCGTGTCGAGTCAGGGTAATTTAATAATTTAACTAATTTATTTTTTTAAATAATTTAATTATTTACAATGACTGCCAGCACATTTTGTGTTAGTTAGTACTTGTCGTATTTGGTCATGTCATGTCTTTCTCGGCCTTTCTCGGCTTCTACATCCAGGCACACTTGCATTTAAACTTATTTTAGCCGCTCTTTTATCACACATTCGCTTCACATGACCAAACCATAGTAAAAGCCCTTTCTTAATTTTGTCGATAATGCTTATCTCAGCCTTGCACTCTGCTCTAATTTCGACGTTTGTACACTTATCATACATAGTCTTACCACACATAGATCGCATTTTCAACAGCATTCAGTCTACTTTCGTCCTACTTTTTTTAACACCACGCTTCACTACCATACATAGGGGTTTTTTTTTTTTTTTTTTTTTTTTTATTTATTTAAAAAAATCTTATAAAACATACATGTCTTATAATCCCAGGAGTTATAAAAACTCATTTTGGGACCGGTATTACATACATTTTTAATTACATATTGCACAATCAAACACAAATAAGAAAGACGATACAAAATTAACACATTCAATCTTAATCCTATACATCATAACTATCATTGAAAAACATATTTAAATACAAATCTTTAAGGGCTCTACTATGTATTGATTTATTTTTTTTTTGGTACCAGAACCAGTTGGTACCAGAACTCCGTTGTGTACTGCCAATTTTGCTTCTGATAAGTTCTTATTTGCCACTATGGATTTTAAGGCAGTATTTTAAATGTATAAAATAGAATAAATAAATTAATAAACCTATAGTTTAATATCTCTGTGTTATCGTGTCCGCCTGCGGTGATGCTGTTCATGGTAGTAGAATGAAGCAATAATTTATAACATGTTTCTTTCTAATGTCTATTATTTTATTTTCAATTCCTGAACCAACAAAGCGGCCATCTTGTTTTGCCTAATGGTCTAATACCACAGTCAAAAAAATACTCTCACAAAAACAGTTGTAATCTACAAATCTATTATACGACGTTCTACCTCTGAGGTTTGGTACCAAACCTAATATTATTTACGGATACAGTATGTATTACTTATTTAATTAAAAATAATTAATAAATTACAGTTTTATATTCCAATGTCTTTTATGCTAGGCCATATACTAATGCCCGCTGTATATGGGACAGTTTCTTGTTCAGAAAACTACACAGTTTCTTGTTCAGAAAACTGTGCAGTCTGTCAAACTTCTGTCAAAAGACAGGCTAAATATGTGTATTTTTGAAACGCGATTGTAAGTTATTATCGTATGTTTGCTCTCAGGAAATTGTATATTTAGCTAATAATGTAAATGTTATTGTTTTTTTTACGTATTCAAAAGCATACAATAAACCAATGTCTACTTAAACGTTTACATAAAAAACATTAACTGTCATGTCAGCTTAAATCTGACATAAGCACGCAGTTTTTTAAGCAGTTTTCGTTGTATACGGGACCGTTTTCAGACTGCACAGAAAACTGCGCAGAAAACTGTCCCCGTATATAGCGGGCTTAAGTATGCCTCCCGAGAGCCGCCTCTATGCTTGCCTATTTTACAAGGCATCAGGTTCTCGGCGTCCACTGTTGACAATTCGTCGGCAGTTTGCGTCAGAGCTGCGGGACGCGGACTTGACTTGGGAAGATGCACGGAAGCTGGCGGCCGATCGCTTGGCCTGGAGGCAGTTTGTGGATTACATATGCTCCACATAGGGAGTGGAAATGGTATGATGATGGTGATGATGTAACAAAACTCGATGTACAAGCGGGAAACCAGTGAATCTACATCATATTTGGAGTTGATTTTGAAGAATAAATTGTTTTGATTTGACCCATAGTTTTTGAGAAAATAGATTACGAAAAAAAATTTTTTGATAAAATTTTTGCAAATTGTTATCAAATATAATTTATCTGGTGAAATGTTACAATCCAAAACAACAAACAAAATAAAAAACTGTGTTTTTATAAGGATTTATGCAATTTCACGTAATCTGCCTTATTTATGAAAGTTTTTATGAGAAGAAATAAAATTGTCTGATTAAAAAGTCATATTACACATTGGGCTCCAAATATGATGTAGATTCACCAGTTTTCGGGTTGTACCTAGAGTTTTGTTACTCCATATACTTAGGTAATCGCCACATACCTATACCTACCAGTGACGGTCCGTCCATGCATGCTATGCATGCGGAGCATGCCTATACTATCGGAAAACTATGTACCTTCTGGTACAATAAAATAAATAAATATTTTAATCATGGTTTATTAACGTAATTACAAAATGTAATAGACGTAGAAAACGGAAAAACTGTGAACATTTTTTTCATTTATAATTTTCATAATTTAAATTCTGCTGAAATACCTACATGTTTCACGGCTTTTGTTCTTGTCAACTTACATTTTTACTGTCAAGATGGGGTTCCACAAAAAAGTGACCAATAATAATTAAGGTTCCATAGACAAAAAATGAAAAGAGCTGCTCTAAATCATCGTTTTTTTCCTTCCCATGACCGCATGCCTTGTTTCAAAAGTCACCGACCGCCACTGATACCTACATAATATGTATGTACCTACAACCTACACTCTATCTATATTCCTAGGCATAACAATTCCTTTTTTACGAAATCATTCACTGTCCAGGCCGCAATACTATGGAACCATTTACCACGGGATGTGAAAGATGCACCCTCCATATTTGTTTTTAAGAAACGTCTGAAGCATTACTACCTCTCCTCAAACATTTACAACATCCTTCATTCATCCTCTTCCCTATCCCTTCCTTCCTTCCTCTATTCCATCTCCCGATGTCATATTTTGGCGTATTAATCTTGTAAATAAAATAACTTGTTTTACTTAATCATGGCAAGTAAAACAAGTGCTTGAAAGTGGGCATGTAAGAAGTCGGAATAATCGACGTGCGTGCATGAGAAGATGTATGAATGTGGAAGAAGCAAGAGAAGTATGCCAGGACAGAGTGGTGTGGCGTTCTATCCTCTCTGCTAATGGCGTGATGGTTAGTTAGTTAGTTAGTTAATCTTGTAAATAATGCAATGAAATTTTTAAATGTTTAATATATAACTAATTAAAGTTAAATAAAAATACTTGGTACAGTTCCACTTTTATTTTATTTTGACCAGTTAGCGCTTTCACCCTGTAACGGGCATCTTCAGACTGGTAACATGTTGTACAAGACAAAAGTATAAATAGCAGTTTTTACTAAGTAAATTTAGATACTAAACACATGAGTTGGAAAAGACAATATGAGAGAAAGAAGAGACGAAATACAAAACATGTGTTAAATGGCAGTAATGTAACAAAGTAGGTAATGGGGAACTGGAGGGATAAGTTTTATTATATTGCACAAGGCAAAAACAATTTTATATAAGAAATATAGAAAAACCAAAAATGTACATGAGTTAAAGAGAGTCAGTATGAGATAAAATGAGACAAAATACAAAAACTATGTTAAATGGCTGTATTGTGAGAAGGTGTAGGTAATGGAAGGAAAGGATTTTATTACAGGTAATTTTTAAGCTTCATCTTCCTACCAATACTCGGTACAATAAATGATTATCACTAAAATAACTAAGGGTTGGTTGGAAGATGTTGCTTCAAAGCAATAAGCCACGTGGCTAAAGCGTCGTTAAAGATCTTTCTTAATTTTGTCGATAATGTTTATCTCAGCCTTGCATTCTGCTCTAATTTCGACATAGGGCACCTTACATACAAAGTTTTACCACACATTCGCATGAGATCGGGTAAAATTAAAAAAAATATCAACATCAGGTTAAACGGGTCCAACTTGTGAACCCTTTAATATTTTAAAAAATAATTATGGCCCTTAACAATGGAGAATTTTAAGCGGCCCTGTAGCTCGATCACAGATCACTATCGACGCGGTAATAAGCGACGTGATAACGATTTCTTACCATGGATGTTTAACGTTTTCGCGATCACAACGGAACACCCGTTAAAAGTTATCGATCGGGATTATTTTTTAATATTGCCTCATTTTAACCTGATGCTTGGCAACACCTAATATTAAATGTCAAAATTCAAAATATTTACGTTTTTTCAAGACGTTCTACGCACTTTTTTTCTCCTCAAATGCGTAGAAAACGAGCGCATCAAGTCGCGAGCCACTTCCCGAGATTGAATAACGTACGAAATTCAACTTCGCTCATTTCAAGAAGATTGGTTGAATCTCGCACATATCTTCTTTCAATATTTCTCGAGTGCCGTATTGCATTTAGCCGGCGATCGGCAAGCCAAATATTGAGAAAAGCAGTCGACATAATAAACAATCCGACACGCGCGTTG
>JAGVSP010003440.1:0-23278 GCA_022494985.1 Micrasema minimum | reverse complement strand
AAAATTTCAATAAAAATTATTACCCAATCATTTAATACCGTCTACTTTCTAATAATTCGAATCTGGGGATTCCAATCCCTGAGTCTGTCTTTATTTAACTTTACTGTGTCTGTAGGTTCACTAATTAAAATTTTAATTTAAAATTTTTTAGCCTGTAGGTAAAATAGATACAAAAAGTAGACAATATTCATTTAAGAAAAACATAAAAAGGTCACCTCACCGCCCGCCCCGTGTTATCCAACGACGACTAAATAATAAAATTAATAACTTTTTCTGCAAAAAGTTTTTTAATCTTCATTTATTCATCAAAGTTTTTAAATAATTATTTAAGTTTTAAAAAAATATCCCAAAATTTTCTTCGCCTAGTAATTAATTACGTAACTTCAAGTGTTACTATGCGAAGTAAAATCTTTTAAAATTATTAATAGGTATTACTTCAAAAACACCAGGGCTTTGATTGATGATCTGTTAAGAAAATATATCTGTCTTCTCAATACTTGGCTTAATCAACGACGGGGGATTTTGTATATTTCCCTCAATAAATAAACGACTCAAGTAAATTAATTTAGAAAATTTAGGAAGCCTTGGTTCAAGATCTTGAAAATTGAAGATGGCAAAAAAAGAATTTACTCTTAAGAAAAAAAAAAATTGATACGCTACAGTTTTTGATATCCGGTGATAAATAAATGTAATTCTCTGATAACTGAAATACTCCCATAAAATTTAAGATGAAATCAATACTATGAATCCATAATCTGTAAGTACCTAATATGTTTTGCAAACATCTTTTTTATTCGCTCAACAGAGCGTTTCCACGTGAAAAAACCCATTTCAATAATTATTTCATATTGACCCCGTCTGGAATCGAATCAGCGACCGCTACCTCACGCATACATCATCATTATCATCATCATCATCATTCCATATCCGTTCCCTATGCGGAGAATAGTAAGCATGCATTCTACGGAATATGTTGTAAAAATGCCATTTTACGAAAACCCAGTCTAGCATGGGTGATATATCAGGCATTACCTACATTCTCTATGTGAAGTGAAGTGATTTTCTAAGATGATTGAAGTCAATCCTTTTGGAATGTTCACTGAAGAATAAAATACTAAATAGTTTCCAAATATTATCAGTTTTATTGAGCAAACGTAAAAACTAAAGACTCAATTTAGAATCAATAGAGCTGAAGATATAAAATATTTTATTTTATATATTTTAGGTATTTTATATCAGCACCAAAGCATTTAAAGGCTCACTTTATTCATCCAATTTGCTAGAAAAATGGGCTATAAATATTTTCATTCGCATTACAACTCCTCACTCCTCAAGATGACATATAAAATCAAAACCTACGAAAACACAGTAATTTGAAAAAAAAACTGCCTAGCTAGAAGTAATCTTCTTTGTTGAATTAGGTACCTATTTTATATAAGATGGTGAAATAATAAAAAAAAACTTAAAATATTTTTATTAAAAAAGTTATGTTGGTATATTTTATTATTGTTAAAAGATTCCTAAAAGATTTTCTATAAAAGTTTTTATAACGTTTCTATAAAGCTTCCATGAAAATTTTCCATAAAATTGTTGGAAGATATTTCGATAAAAACAGCTGTTAAAACATTTTTTGCCCCAGGATTCGAACACGTGTAGCAATTATATGAAATCCTACAGCTACCAGACATGTTTAATAAAAACTTTAAAAGGAATTATTTGTATAATATGTATGAAAAATTAAATTCTTCCTTTCCTGGAAACATGTTGTATGTTGTTATAAAAAAAAAGGTATTAAAAATATTTCTGCTTTGTGGTGCCGGTGCGGCGTTTAATTTTTCATTTTAGTCAACAGTTCTTGGAAAGCCCAAAAATCGTCAAGCGCCCTTAATAAAGGAGGCTATTAAAATACACCAGCATCGTAATAACATAAACAGGAATGAAGGGTTAGTACGATCCTCATGATACCGAACTTATCTAAAGTACATCATCTGCAGATTAAAATATTATCAATATTTTAATTTTTTGTAATAAAGTGACATAATAGCATCGTTCGAAAAGGAATTTGTTAGCGGGTCAAGCAAAATACTAAAAGCAATATATGAAATTTCATACCTTTTTTGAAGTCTCCTTCTGCGCATAGTAATCCCATGAATAGTTGAGCGCTGGCCATCTGTTTTTCCACCCTTAATCTTACATCAGCTGGTAGACATTCTTTATTCCACTTGTCTACACATTCCATTCCCATCTTGTACGTTCTGTGAAAGAAAACAAAAATAACACGTATAGAAAATATACTTCTTTAAATGAGGATATTAGAAGAGAAGTGATTGTAATAAGCATTACTTTCAACAGTCCTCCAACATATTATTATATTATATAACCACCACTGACTGTATCAAACATTTAACACCGTAATATATATTCTTATCATCAAATTCTTATACTAAAATTTAATTTTAATTTAATTGTGTTGTACACAATCGTAGTACGCGATTACATGACCTTATACATATGTTTACCACCATACAGGCTCAGTATTTTATTGCCAAGTAATAGTTAGTATGTTGTTAATATTTTTTTAAATCCGGAAAACGTAACTCTGGCTGACTCTAAAAAGATTTCCCATACTAGCTCACTAATAAAACGAATAAATATATACATATACGTAACCTAATATGCATATTGCCTTTTTGATGAGGGGGAATTTCCGCTTTTACCAAACATGAATTGATCTTTATCTATTATCAGTAAATACTAAAAAAAACATGTTTTGGTTCACTCGGAGTCTAATTTTAAGTTTATTTTAGTAGTAATATTTTATCGAACGAATAGCTTATTACTCTTGTAAAGGCTTATTACTCTGGTAAAATATAAATATTACACAAATGTAATACACTTGATATTATTTTTGAATAACTCAGTTTTTTCATTTAAGGTGGCCAGAAAAAAAACAATTAAATACTATTACCGTGTGACCAATGTGCACACAAAATACGACCGGCAAATTGGGGTTTTTATTTTTTACGGAAAATCAAGAAGAAAAAAATTGGTTTAGTTTAATAATTAATAAGTTGTTTTTTTTATTCTGCAGCCAATAAATTGGTGATTTTTTGCGGTATATATTTTGATTAAAAAATTGAAAATTAAATAAAAAATAATCATTGAAATCATTGACTGAATTTTTTATTGGTCGTCAACCAACAACTGAAAATTGCTTTGATTAAACAGTTATTAATTAGAAATATGTCGAGTTAAGCTTGTATAAAGCTCTCACATTAGAATTTATGCATTTTCCAACTCATTGTTGTGTGTGTGTAACGCTTGATGATGTTTAAATTAACTCTTACGTGACGGTACTAAAACATCAATTTATTGTAAATCAACCAAAAATTATAATCTGTCATCAGTCAAAAGCGATTTGTCTGGCTGGGGAATATTAATATATTACAAATTTCTGAAATAACGCACGGGAACTGGCAGCTGATCGCTTTGTTTGGAGCAAGCAGTTTTAATTAGCGGATATACACATACATTATAAATCTGCGGGTGGCGCTTATAATGCCAAATAACCCTGACGCAACGCGACCGCCGCCGCCGCACGGGAATAGATCGAAATATTTTGCTTTGTATTGGACAGTAGTTTGCGGATGCGCTTATAAGCCATATTAGAGCCCTAAACATTTCCAACCGATCCCAGGCAGATCGGTGATAATGATAATCAAAATAACCCGATTTCAAGACCACGCGACGACACCGGCGGTGCCGAATATAATTCCGGCTTTAAGCGCGAAATAAGTCGGAATATTTATTAGAGCCACGCCGCTTCGTATATCCTCCTCCACCCACGGTTTGCCCACGCCAATCGTATAGTCGATCGATCGCGACACGCAGACAGGTCTAATATAATCATTTTCATACTAAATGTATGAAATCGATTCCAAACCGACGCGTTGCGACACGCGGCGTGGCTCTAATTCAATTCGAAAGGAAAAGTAGAGTAGTATGATTTACTAAGAATAAGAAGACAGTTCTGCTAGATTAACACCCAATACACACTATTCAAACTAATATAATATTGATACTAAATAAGCACAGTTCTTTAAACGGTTAACTACTCTGTAGCTTTACTTGTTTCAAATAGTTTCTGCTTAATTAAAAAGCAATTACTTTTAGACAAAGTAGAAATAATGAGTTAGTACCTGCACAGCAGTGTTAACTTCTTCAAGCGAAACTGGAAGGCCCTTTTGGTCCTTCTAAGGGCATTCCCCCAGCAAGACACGCTCTTAAATTCTCCTTTACCACTTTTCCTGGGCGTTCCCGGTGACGAGAAAACTGGAAAATACAAAGATTAATAGGTAACGAAATTTAAACTGTGATAAATTGTGTAAAAAGTAAAATATTATGGTGATGTACGCAAGAAAATAGGATTAATGTTCAGTAAATATTGTGATATACGCGAGAATCTTATATATTAGGTGTAACAAAACTTGTAGTACAACCCCCGAAAATAGGTGAATCTACACCAAAATTAGACATTTTTCACAGTTGAATTGTGAAAAAATGACTTTTAAATCTGAGCTTGAAAAAAAAATGTTTTTTCTTCTAATAAAAGCTTTTCATTAGTACCTCAGATTAAGTAAATTTGCACAAATTCTTATTTTAAATGCGGTTTTTTGATTTTGCTTTATTTATGATACTATTTAATTTTACTAAATAAATTATAATTTGGGTAACAATTTGCTAACAATGTATGTAAAAAAAAAAATCATTATCGTAATTGATAATATAGGATCGAAAACAATATTGTCAAAAAGAAATAATATTTAAAAAATAAAAAATTGACCTCAAATAGACGAAGATTCACTAGTTTAACACTTGTACATCGAGTGTTGTTACACATTATAATATAGGCACACGAGAATATAATTAGAATGTTAAGTACCATTAACTTATGATACGCGCGAGAATATCGCACTTTTAGAATGTAAAAATACAAAATATAATTTTAGGTATATACTAAATAGTACTGAAACAGTATTGTTAAAAATAAAAAATTTATATTTTCCCATGAATTTTTTGCTTGTTTCATTTTTTGTTAAAAATGTTACTTCCTAATTTTAAATACCCAACGTTTCGTTGTCAAATAAGTCAGACTTCACGGTCGATTTTTATTTTTATTTTGTTTATTTTTTGGGAAATCTATGCAATCGTGTGAAATTTGCACATATCTCAATTCAATTGTAAATACGACGTTTTCAATAAAAGCCAAAGCGGGCTTTGCATGCATGAAAAAAGGAATCAGTCGTGTCGAAGTGGGGATCGAACCGACAGATCTCTGGACTCAGAACCGCGACGCCAACCAACTGGGCCACCACCCGTTTTTTATTTAAGGTGAATAAATTTAAATTGTTAATAATTGTTTGTTGAATAGAATAGAATAAGAGAAAAAAAGTTACGTACCTGCAATCATGGAAAGAAGAAGCAACATCTTCAAATGATGAACGAAACTTCTTTGTGAACAAATATTCTCTAAAAAACACTTCACTCACTTTTTCACATTTTTCACAGTCGATTATTTTTACAATTTTTTTTTTTATTTGCTGCTATTAAAACAAAACTAATTACTTAACATTTAAGCGAATACATACTTAAAGCAAAAAATGTTTCCCATTTTTCAAATAAAAATTTAAGCTAAAAAAATTGTCGACACCTACGCCTTTTTTCCGGAAAGGGGGTTGAGAGGTTATTTAATGACAGTAACAGTAAAAAGTAGGTTCGTAACTCTATTTATTTTCATAAACTTCACCCTATTCTGTACCCCATCAGTTAACCAAGATGGCGGTAGTAAAAACGCCATGAAACGCCTGAACCTGGACAATGAATTTATTCATAAAATATTATGGGGATATTTGTGGGGTTTGAGTTTACTGAAATATAGTTCAGTCACAAACAAATATAATACATATTTTTGGATACATAAATTTTCTCCATCCTTCAATTTTGAGAAATAATAATATCTATCGCCAAAATTTATCCAATTTAAGGTTTTAATTACAGCGGGGTACCCAAGTCTAACTCTTTATGCCAGTTGCGTTTTTTTGGTTAGCGTTAAACACATAAACGCCTTTCTCGGCCCCGTCATTTAAACGTTACCAAAGTTTACCATATTAAAAAACTAATTCGTATACCATATATTTGAATAGATTTAAAAATTAGGTAGGAAAGTACTCGCCTACTCATTTTTATTGAATAATGCGCGCGTTCACAATTTTAAATACAACGGTACGGCCGCGCGTATATGCTGAACTTGCACCGTACAAACAGCATTTTTACAGGTCTATATAATAGCGGCGTTATGTGTAAATTTACGAGAATGTAAATACCAGGGTGTTTTTTCTGTACTAATAGGTACTACTGCTCATTTAGAAAATGGACAAATACATTGTATAAAAAATTAAGCAGAAAAACAACAAAATACATTCATTTAATGTATCTGCGAAACGCGCGTTTGAACGAAAATCTAAAAGCGTCCGTCTGACGCGCGCTTGATCAGAAGCACGCGCCTAAGTGTGTACACCTTTGAGTGACCTTTATATTCTTAAAACGCACGTTAGCAAAGCGAGCGCTTTAAAAACGCCTTATGTGTACACGGTCTAAGACCCTGTAGGTACTATTGACCTGTCTTCACTATCAGCGCCTGCAGCCTGCAGACCAGTGTTCCAGGTGGAGAGAGACCGTCCACAGGCAAACCATCCGGAGTCAAGCATCATCACCATCCTCATATGTCATGAATACGAGACATGGAATTAATATCGAGATTCCCACTTGTATATTTCATTCAGTTTATAAGACACATTCTTAATTTTAATTTTGCTAAGCTTCGTTATGGGAATTTACGACCAGAAGATAATATTATTTATTTTCTATGGGGTTTTGCGCAGTCGCGTATTACGTATTGTAAATCTCTAGGGTGTCTTATATAACTTTATTACGTTTTACGGAAAAACCTCGCCATTACCTATTTGAATAAAATTTCACGATACAACTGTCACAAAAAACTAATTATTTATGTGACGGCTTGGCAATAATGGTCGATGCTGGGAAAAAAAAGGAGAGATTTTTTTTTAGAATATTTATCTCAGTGGTAGAATTACATTTTATCATTAGGTAGCTCTAGTTTCGTACTTGTCATCGAAAGGGTCGAGAGCTTCAAATGTACAATGACAGAAATCGGCAACTTTTGATATAATATGTGAAAGCAATATAATATGTCAATATGACAAAAAACTGCAATATGGCGTTTTGACTACCTTTAATAACCTTTAACGGATAGTTAGTAAACGTAGCCCCTCACAATATTGCCGCTAGCTGGAAATGGGTAAATAACCATACCAAAAATCGAGTTTCACGCGGAACATAACTAAAAAAGTGTTATCGACTAACGGATGTTTATAAAACGTAAATGTTGTTATACGCAAAAATGTTATAAGTCCTCTCGTACCGTGTCTATGGTTATCTAAAGTGGTAACCTACATGAAATAACTTACTGGAACGAAAATGGGGATACAAAAACAAATCAAAAGTTAAGTCATAATTAAGTTTTTATTTCGAAAAAAAATTAGGCAAAGCGTTAGGCGATATGGCGACTTTCTACTGCGTTAAAAAAAGGATTCTAAATAGATATTTATTTTAATCTTAAAATAAGCTGTTTTGGTGTTTTTGGATTTTGAAATAATGACGATAGCCTCTAATTTTCCCTTATCCGCGCCCAATGATGCATAGGACAGTGCAATGGTACATTGGTACACCAAGTGCAGTGTATCTTGATCATTTTATTGCATGAAGGTAGGTTTATCAGTCTTACGCTTCAGTACCAGTCGAAGGTACCACACATAAATAATAGTAAATATGCTAAAACCAAGCATTTTTCATGTTAACTTTGAATCAACTCAAAGAGGATACAAAAAAAATGTTAAGGTAAATTTATTTTTGGCCTAATCACTGGAAATGTTTTCTGCGAATATTTCTGTAAAAATTTCAAAATTTCAATTTCAATACTGCCAATATTAACGTGGTGTCATATACATGGAGTAACAAAACTCGCAGTACAACCGGAAACTGGTGAACCAACTTCCGGCTTTCAGGCTTCCTGAAATTTCAGCGTCCGGGACCAATTTCCCATCCGAAAGCAAATTGTGCCGTTTCCTAGTTTCGATCACCGCCACCGCCACGATCACGTGATATAATATGAATGTATTATATTGTATTAGCGTCGTGCTTTGTTCCTATCGCCGTAATATAAGTGTAAATAAATACATTCTTGGCACTAACAAGATTCTACCTCTTACTTTCGCGTATTCAATGCTAATGTCATCTGATTCTGAGCGGAAAACAGGGCTGCTCCGATATACGGCATTCGGAAAATATATATTGCGGCAAAAATCAGTTTTGCCATCAATTTATTGAGATGTTGACAGACAGCATTCTTTAATTTTATGGTTTTCACTCAAAAAATCATATCTGATTTTAATTCAAATTAAAATGGTAGCAAAGCAATTTAAGTGGTAAATTAATTTACGTAAACCTTTACCATAATATCAATAAAGCTCAACTGATACAACTTAAACAAATATGAGTAATTTTCTCATTTTCCTCAAGCTTGCGATTTTCACACCAATCGAATAGTACGGCCATACTTCTAACCACAGCTACCAGAGCTATTGAATCGATCAGAATATTTCAAATTCGCACTGCGAGTGTAAAACCGAAGTAAGTGCATTTTTTTTTTAAATGTTTTAATGCACACCTACTGCATTTGTCACAAGCTTCAATGTGTAAAAGAGAAATAAGTGTAAATTTTAAAAAAAATTGACAATGACTTGAAAAAAAAAATTTTTTCTTCTCATAAAAGCTTTCATTAGTATTAGTACCGCAGATTAAGTAAAATTGCACAAATTATATTTGCAAAAATTTATCAATTTTTTTTTTACTTATTACTTAATTTTCCCGAAAACTATGGATCAAATCAAATAAAAAAGTTCTATAATACTGACTCCAAATATGACGTAAATTCACTGGTTTCCCGCTTGTACATCGAGTTTTGTTACACCATGTATATGTACATAATATATCAAAAAAACATTTTAAAGTAAAAGGAAATAAAGGTAACTTTAAGAAAAATATTAAATATAATTTGAGACTCACTTAAAAATAGTCAAAAATTCATTCAACATACATATTTATTTATCTACATACATAACTCCCCATTGAAGTGGCTAAAAACCATTTTTACGTTCTTTTGAAAGTTTTCCAAGGACTTTTTTTCGTGGCTATAGAACTTGACGATAACAATGCATCACCACAACTCCGATACGAGTTTCAAGTAGTTAGGCAATCTTTACCCTTGTATTGTTAGAGGAAAAACGGGGATGTGTCAGAAGATATACCGTGTCACGACAATACACTGTAAGTTGAAATAAATAATAATAATAAAAATTTGGAACGTTTATCTAGATCAGCCGTTTTCAAAATAAGGTGTTTTGTCATGACAGGGCAGAGGAAGGGGTAGTGATATACGTATCGTAGTTAAGTACTCCTTTGGGAATAAGACGTGATGTTATTTTCATGCACGATACACAGACACACACATAGTTTGTTAAAAAAAGGTGAGTTTATATTTTCCTTATTTTTTTATTGATTTATTTCAGTATCTGTTTTCTCCCCTTTAAAGCAAATATCCTCAGATATAATACACTTGTGCCAGCGC
Organism: Micrasema minimum; assembly: GCA_022494985.1. Classification (NCBI taxonomy): domain Eukaryota; kingdom Metazoa; phylum Arthropoda; class Insecta; order Trichoptera; family Brachycentridae; genus Micrasema; species Micrasema minimum. The sequence continues at coordinate 13,512 of JAGVSP010003440.1, read as the reverse complement.
TTTTTCTAATCCCGAAGCACTTTTAATAAATATGCGTTTATTGGTATGGCCTTGAACTCTTCCAGCGATGCAGTCTTTATCTCTTCAATCGTGGCAAAACATCGTCCTTTCTTCACAGTTTTGGGAACGAGAAAAAGTCGCAAGGGACCAAGTACGGTGAATACGGTTGCAGAGGCATGATTACAATGAAAGCCCCACCCTTTCCCTAGTCTGCTTTAAAGACTATTGAGTCTTTTTTCAGTCCAGCCAACTCTACCGATTTTTCAACAAGCTAAACCGTTATTTTAAGATTGTTAGTGTGATAAAAATATGGATGAATTTACGATTATGTACGCAAACAAATGCTTTCATTGTACCCCTACCACTGTCTCGGCTTATGTATTATAATTTGTCATTGTTTCCATCACCCAAACCAACCAGAGTCAGCCCAAATTAACAGTGGTAGGGATGTTAGTTTCTACCCCGATCATTATTTATTAGTAATTACAACCACCCGTGTGGAGACCGGTATCCCGCCTCGCCAGGCCCCCCATCCCAGACATCCACCCGTGCATCCGCGGTCAGGGTCTCAATGGAGGGGGGATTAGGGAAAAGAGGGGAGGGGACAAAACGCATGTGTGCATCTCACACTCTTATCTTATCATCCTATCTGGCAGACACTATTTCATACGTCCCCTGCCGTTCCTTATCACAATACCCATCCAAAGACCATCCTATCTTTACAAAAGACACAATAATTAAGTTGAGGGATGGGATATAATTTGAGACCTCCACGCACGCACACACAAAAACAGCCGGACGGGCCGCCCCCTCGAGGGCACACCAAGCCTCCCCCCGGGACTACCCCACTAAGCAATCTATTAGTTCTAGATACTTCCTTTTACGGAACAAAACGTGCACAAATGCCAGTTCAGTCCATGTCCCTTCACCACCTATTGTTCTACTCATGCAGACTCTACTTCTACCTTTTTATCCTGGTATTTAGGCTCCATTTTACTGGGGTTTTCACCCGTGCGACCAACTTGAGAGGCATGATTAATGATTATGGTGTTGTTTTTGGTCAAAAAATCACCATCAATAATGTACGAGCATTATGAGCAAGTGCATAATCGTGTTTCAAAAGCCACAAATGGTTTTGCCACAAATCCTGCCTTTTTCTTAGTATTGCTTCACGCAAATAGCGCATAACTTTAAGGTAATATTTTTTCTTCTGGTAAGAACTCACGATGCACCACGTAATGGTAACGGAAGAAAAGAGTGAGAAAAGCCTTCACGTTTGATGTGCTTTTTTCGGTCTTGGCTCCTCTGGTCGCTTCCATTGGGATGATTGAGCTTTGGTTTCGACGTCATTACAATATACCTATGTTTCGTCACTAGGTATGACCCTTTTTATAAATCTTGATCATCGTTGACGTTATCCAACAGCTCTTGAGACGCTCCGATGCTCATGCGACGGTTCTTTTGGTCAAAATTTAAGCAAGAAAACAAAAAAACGCAAATTCAGGAATATAGAGGAGATTATACCGGAATACGGGTCAATCGAGAAATCCGCGATTCTTTGATTTTGTAAAACATGGGGGTAAAGCACACCAAAACACATCTAAACATTAACTAAAAATGCAAAATGGCTGATTAGGTCGTTAGGAACATGTCTACCAGCATAACAACAACAAAAAATCGAGAATTGTACGTAGCCGGGGAAATTTGAAGTCACCTTTTTATTTGAACAAACCTCTTATTATGTATGCTTATGGCAACTAAGAGATACGTTCGGCATTGTTAACTTTACTTAAGTTATTTGGAGAGACGTCGATTAAGGTGTGGGTAAAGGGTATACCTTAAGGTATATTCCTTTTATATGCTAGTTATTTAAGTCAGAAAAAGATTAATAAATTCAGCGAAATCAATCGAAAAATATTGCATAAAAATATGTTGACAGCTAATAATAATAGTTAGACGACTTATAACGCGTTGATTTTGTAAGAAATCACCTCACTGGCGCTAGACCGCTGGTATATAATGATACCTACCTATAATATGAACCCTAAATTCTGTATGAAGTTAGCATCGCTGAATCCAAATCAGACTCTTACGTTAAAAGCCTACTTTCTAGCACAATTTCAACCTACTGGCTAATTGACTCATCGCAGTGTAAGATTTTTGTAAAAATATATTTTACGTGATACCTTGACTAGCACTGAAAAGTAAAATCATTTCGCCTTTACGTAATAAATGGTAAAAATAAACTGCAATTGGCTTAGTAATTCAGTATCCTTACAGCATTATCTGCGGATAAGAGAAAGTAGTACCTACTTGTAAATGACCTATAGTAAATTATTATGTAAAGTAAATAAATTATTTTATGTTTTGATCCTGGGGATTATTTTAATATTAGCAGATAAGATCCTACGTGTTTTTTTTATTACTAAAAATTCAGTCAGATGTTGGAGGACACTAGCACCGTTTTTCAAAAACGCTTTGATAAAATATACCTACACTTTACACGTAAAACGTAAAAACATAAAGCTCTTTCCGTATAAAATTCTTTAAAAACCCTCAAAGCTCCAAAAAAAATTTTCACAAATACTAAAGATACATGTATAAAATATTATATATATTTTTTTCAAATTTATGAATCCCATGGGAAAAAAACTGTATGTCCTCACTTTTCGTTATTTTTAATTTTTTTGGTAATGTGGAGCAAATGAATGATAAAGAACGGCTGAAAAGAATTACGATGCAAGTGTGCCTGGTTGTAGATGCCAAGAAAGGTCGAGAAAGACATGACATGATTAAGCACAGCCAAAACATGAAAGTGGTCATGTGAAAAGTCGGAATAATCGACGTGCATGCATGAGAAGATGTATGAATGTGAAGGAAGCAATGGTAGTGTGCCAGGACAGAGTGGTGTGGCGTTCTATCCCCTCTGCTTACCCTTTCGGGGTGATGGCGAGACTATTGAGAATTTAGTAGCTTATTTTAACTGTAAAATAATTGAACAAATGCTTTCATTGTACCCCTACCACTGTCTCGGCTTATGTATTATAATGGGGTTCTTCCATATAACATGAATATTCTTAAAAACGTTATCAATATTTAAAGTATATTTTCACAATCCCAACGATATAAAACACAACACTCAAAAATTTAGTTTTTTATTAACAAATTTTATGTTTTAAAAACACGAAAATACGAATGATTTTTAATGCTCGTTATTCGCTAATGACGTCATACCCGTTCACCGTAAAAGGCGTGAAATTCCGTAGTAAGCGCCTATATTGCTGTGACGTTACACCGCATGCGCGCCAAATGGAGGATTTTGCGAGCGATTTGAAAAAGCGCTATTTCAAACCCCGCTAGAAAATTCATATGATATCGTAAAAAAAATAAAAAAATTCGCTTGATATTGTAATTTTTCAATAAATTTTTTGAAGTAAAAAATTAAAAATCGGAAAGAACCCCATTGTCATTGTTTCCATCACCCAAACCAACCAGACCAACAAGCGCCAGCGTACATAATCGTAAATTCATCCGTATTTTTATCACGCTAACAATCTTAAAATCGCGGTTTAGCTTGTTGAAAAAATCGGTAGTGTTGGCTGGACTGAAAAAAGACTCAATAGTCTTTAAAGCAGTCTAGGGAATGGGTGGGTTCATTGTAAAATAATTGAGATTATTTTGCCACACATTTTGTGTTCGCCTGAAACTTTTTGTCATCAGTACTCTTATTAAACCTTTTTGTTATCTCTGTACCGACTCTTTTGACCGAGGGAAGTTTTTACAGTAAACGGGGCTCAGGTTCGTTAAGAGATGTCCGTCCCTCAGAAATAAAAAATACGGTTATTGTACTTTTTATGTTTCGGTGACGGCTTATCGAATGACGTAATCATTTTATTATTTTTGTACAGCCACCATGAATACATTTTCAAACATTTACTTTCAAATGGAAAGCATAAACATAATTTTTTAAGTTATGCGCACTTTATACTGGACCAAAAACTGTACAGTTTCTTGTTTAGAAAACTGTACAGTCTGTCAATAGACACGCAAATAATGTATATTTTTTAGCGCGATTGTAAATTATTATCATATTATTTCCACGCAGGAAATTTCCCAAATACCTATTGCTGACAATTTTAAGTAGATATTGATGTTTTGAATGTTTTTAAAAACGTAAGAAAACAAATAACATATATTTACATTATCAGCGGTATGTTGCCAACAATCCTTTTTTTTTTCGAAACATTTATTTATTGGGGGAGATAAAGCTTAAAATCAGGATCTTAGGAATAAAATCATATAAAAATAATTCTCATAAGAAAACTTAATTTTCAATTAAAATTATAATTCCGCTTTCCCAAATGACACTTTTGCTTTTCGTGAATAAAATTATGCCATTGAAAATGGGTAGTTCATAAAAACTTATTCAACGTCATTTCTTTTTAAATACAAAAGTAACTTTTGATAATATTTTATTTAAAAAATAACAGTAATAGCTTACGTGATCCGATATTACCTTTTATTTATTGGCCTATTTTTAATTATTTAGGTATCTTTCTTCAGAACATTAATTTCATACTTTAGGCAGAATTTAAAAATTTTAATTTTAACTTAACGCTGTTTAATAAATACATTACGTACTTTTTAAGTTAAATTGTTTTTATTAATTTTAAAGCAATAAAAACCATCCGTTTACTGAAACTTTTACTGTAAACAAATGCCGGAAATTTTAACAGCTTTCTCAAAACAAATAAATGAAAATAAAGCCTTATTAATATTACTGAAAAATCATACGGAAAGCAACAAAAAAGATCAAGTTTTGATATTTTGCTAAGCATTTATTAGGGTATGTGTACTTACGCATTTTCCAAGTAAAGAATTTAATACAGGTATCATTTTCATTTATTCTAAAAAAAATTGAAATCTTAAAAAGTATCAATTTTACTTAAAGTTTAATATTTTTTAATACCGAAAATCTTCTTCTCATTCGATTTAAATATAAACTTTTTCTTGTACGAAATTTTCGTAAAACTTTTCCGATTAAGACGTTCGAGGGTAAAAGCTCCGCAGAGAACGACCTGCCGCTACCCCGTTGTGGCGGTAACTGAACACTGAACTAAAGCCGTAAGATCTCCCGAAAGCTAAGCTTTGGAAGCAAACGGATCATTCAAAGCCATTAATAATCGCGCGCACCAGATGAACTTTGCATAATTCCGCAAAACCTTTTATCGAACGACTTAATGTTGTAGTTAAGAGGAATGACAATTCAGTTATTCCAGATCTATTTAATCGGCTCCCAAAAAGTATTTATGAAGAAAAAAATATTATTAAATTTAAAAAAAAACCTTAAGACCCTCTTAAAGGGCACACAGTGATTTGTTGCAACACTACCTACTTAAAATAAGAATATACTTATAATGTTAGATAATTTGTGTAAAACAATAAATATATTTTTATGTATTGTTTATAAAAACATGTTTACTTTAAAATAAAATATTTAAAAAAAAAAAAAGTTAGAATTTTATGTTCGAGAACAATCGAAAGCAATTGTTTTTTTTCACTCTCTAGCTCAGTGAAAATCAAGCTTGGGTGTTTGTGATGTTGTTTCTATGTGTTCCTGCTTTCCTGGTCTGTTTTATGGTGTTTAAAAAAGGCTTTATAAAACATTTACATTTATTATTTCTCATATTACTTATTTATTTTATTTTCTTTTTCTTTTTTTATATCCCTACAGAGATGAGGTAGATTTTTATCAAATTCAGGAATATGGATATTCGAACGTTAACAGGGCTTATGACCTGTCATTGGCTGGGTTAAGTGGCCACTTTATAAAGGTACTACAACCCAGCCAATGACAGGTCATAAGCACTGTAAACGCTCGAATATCCATATTCCTGAATTTGAAAAAAATCTACCTCATCTTTGTAGTGATATAAAAAAATTAAATACATAACCTACTTCCGTCTTGGGATAAAATCCAGATTTGTGTGCAAGTATTTGAACACGCCCAAAATGTCATTTTTATTGTTTTTATATTTTATATTACATAAACATTTTTAAATGTTACACAGTAGGTAGCCAAATTAGAAACAAAAACGGAAAAGAAAATACATACGAATATTCAATATTATATCTTAGTTTCATGCAAAAAAAATATTCACTGCACTTGGTGTACTAAGGTAGGTGTGAGTGGTACCCTATGCACCACTAGATGCGGATAAGGAAAAATACATTGTTGCAGTAGTATTAGAGTGTTCAACACCAAACAACTAGCCACTAGCAAAATACCTACACAAACGTTATTTATATTATCACCATTAACTTTGTAAATCATTGTAAACTTTTTAAAATAAAATAAAAAATCACTTTGTTTTTTGATTCACTTTTTATTTGAGTTATCACTAACTAGTTTCAGTACCACCGTACCATCATCAGAGCTAATACAAAACAAAGTGATTTTTATTTTATTTTAAAAATACCTACACAAAATTCACCAAGTCAAATATTTAACATGTCATAAGTTCCACTCAGACTTTTTATTCCCTTCTTATTTCTTTATATTAAGTTTTCTTTGACATTTTCAAATCAAAACCTCTTACAATATTGCCATTGAAGCCAATTTAAAATAAAACAGATCTCTTAACAGAAAGGGAAATCATACGGGGTGTTAGTAAAATTAAATTGAGAAGTTACGAGTACATGTCAAATTACATCTGGAGACTTCAATAACATTTTCTGATTTCTGAACTCATGTAAAACCCGATTACTCTCCATTTTCAAGAATGTTCGTATTATTGAACACTTAAATAAGACTTGAATTTGAATAGGTATTATCAGAGTTCCAAAAACACCTGTTGTTACGATTTATATACACAAATCTCTACATTTTAAGGTTTTCTTGATCTACTCTTAAGTCTTTTAAAAAATATATCATCATCATACCATATTCGCTCCCGATGGGAATCCACAAACTGCCTATGGAATCCACAAACTGCCTCCAGGCCAAGTGATCGGCCGCTAGCTCCCGTGCATCCTCCCAAGTCAAGTCCACGTCCCGCAGCTCTGACGCAAACTGCCGACAAATTGTCAACAGTGGACGACCAGGACGCCGAGAACCTGATGCCTTGTAAAATAGGCAAGCATGGTTAAGGCTCTCGGGAGGCGTACGTAGTATATGGCCTAGCCAGCCGAAACGCCTTCGCCGGATGACAGTAGATACCGAGGGTTGCTGTGTCCGTTGCCTCACCTCTGTGTTTCTTACAAAGTCAAACCACCGCACACCTAAAATTCTTCTAAGACACCTATTCTCAAAACTCATAAGTCTGCTGTCTCTTATAAATATGTAACCCTCCTTAAACTATTATTTTCAAATAAATAAACGAGGACGAAATAAATAAAAAAACTATTTTAGTGGTTTTTGCATGTTTCATTAATTTAAGGGTGGTTTGCACGGAATTATTTGAAAAATACAGAACCAGAAGCATTAAATGCTATTTGTATAAAATCAAAAGAGTTTTTTTTAAAACACTTTTGAATATAATAAAATAAATTATTTTTTCATAACTTGATTCATATAAATAAGTCCAGTAATAACTACGAGAAAGTGTAGTAACAGGACTTGACAAAGGAAAAAAGCATGTTTTGGAATGATTTGAAATGTAACAAAAGAGACAAAAATATTTTTAAAACAGGATTTAATGGTAACGGAATTTAGGAATGAAAAAAGAAAAAAATCCGGATAGACGATTCTAAAATGTAATATCGACTTTTTCTTTGTACATTTTGCATGTACAGGACACTTCATTGGTACACCAAGTGCGAAATATCTCAATCAATCAGTAAAAAACGGATTTTGTACTTTTGACTCAATACGTTTTATTTAAAAAATTCTATTTCTATTTTTACTTTTTCAAATTACGTGAGACGAGATGATTCCGTTTATGGGTTTTATTTTCTTAAAGAAGTCCTCAGAAATGATAAATGTCAAAGAGACAAAGCGTAATTAAAGATCACGGCAAAAAGAGAAAAACAAGAAAAATTCAGAGAAAGCCTGTGAATAATTTTGTTTAATTATTAATTTTTAATTGTTATTGTTTTTACGCCCGTAGGGCTTTTTCATAACCCTTTTTTTTTGAGAGTTACACAGTAAGTGCTTCGATACATGAAAAATTTCTAAACAAAATCTAAAAAGAAAATACATACATTAAACACGGTATTCGGAGAAATCATTTATATCTTTTTTGTCGTATTTAATCGTAGATGTCTATTGATGACGTAGATGCCTATTGATGACGTAGATGCCTATTGATGACGTAGATGCCTATTGATGACGTAGATGCCTATTGATGACGTAGTGAGTGACGTGTTGGGTAACTAGACCCCTCAGACACAGTTTTTTTTTTTACAAGTATGGAAAGTCACATTTTTAAAAATCTTGTTTGAAGTTTTGACTACCGAAAATAATAGAGCTTATTCTGACTATGATAAATACAACGATGAACACAATACGTACCGGTATATATATTTACATAAAGCGATTTGGGACACAGTGATACAATTATCCCAACTAATGGCCAAAATTCCGCAGGGAAAAGTGTTTTTATTTTCCCACGAATTGCGCGCACATTAATACGACCGCAGATATTGACCCGTTCTCCCCTATGTTTTGAATGCGTATAATACTAAGGGACGTGTTTTTTTAAATGTATTTATTTATTTAAAACTTCATGTACAATTACATAGCAAGTGCACAAGGGCGGGCTTATTGTTTTGAGCAACATCTTCCATCCAACCCTTATGGCTATGTGTAAAGTGTGCATAAGACTGATAATCTTGCCTGCATTTAAAAAAATATAAATCAAGATTCTCTGCTTTTCGTGTACGAATACAGTGCCCTATGCACCATTGGGTGCGGATTGGGTATACATATAAATACATATGTAGATATGGATAGATGAGACAATATGTTTGACAATATAAAGTAAATGTTTATTAAACCCTAAATGATTATTGATTTTTACCCCTTTAAGTCGTCTTTCTGTAAAATAAACCAAATCGACGCCTTTTTGAAAGATGGATGACGATCTGTAGATATGTATTTACTCACAATTCTCCCTCTATGGTTGCATTTCATATTATTAACTTTCAATATTTTGCTGTTTCCTATTTTGGCTGTATTTTTAATCATAATAATTTCTAAGTAAATGTGGGTCAGGAAATTGAGTTCAGGCCTTTTCGGTTTCCAGAATTATAGTTTGAGCCCCAAGTTACTAATATAAAGAGATTTATTCTCGACAACTTATGTTACTGTTTGTGTTTGATAAGGATCCCTTCGGCCGACCGAAGAATAAACACAGTAAACAACAATACGATTTATTGTATTTTTACTCTACGAATTTTTTCTATTTTTTAATTATTTTATTTATCAATCCACTCAATAAGGAGGACCATTAACAGACGGGAACAATATAACATATAATGAGGTTTGAGAAAAATCTCTTTCCATTTTTATGTTTTCACTGGGAATCAAACCCGGAGCCTTAAGCGTTTTAGGCATTACGCCACAGAGGCCGCCGCCGTTTTTTTTTATATAAACAATATCTTTTAGCACGTTTGTCGAATGCAGGACAGAGTGGTGTGCCGATTTATTCTCTCTTTCTTCCCCTTCGGAGAAATGGCGTGATGGTTAGTTAGAAAGATATTTCAAATCCAAACATGTTTATCCTTCTCCTAAACATTTCAGCATTGTGGCTTATCGTGTTTTTACGTGAGACGACATGCTTGTGTTCTCTCTGTTGAAAGGATAATATTTTTGGTTAAGAACCACCGAGGTTAAATGTCCCATTTTTAGCTAAATTTAGTTACTATGCGGTTGCAACTCTATGGCATCTAAAGAATGTCCTGTTTAAATATATGCGTCTAGCCAATCCTGAAATATTTAAGAAGATAGATTCATAATTTCAAACATTTACGTGAACAGATGCCAGGTCAGAAGCCGGGGATGTACATCAAATAAAAATGTGTGGCACTCAATCTATTTTTTTTTAAATACTTACAGATTATAGTTCAAAATGATTTTGTGAAAGATGATGTAAAAGAGCATCACCAAGGAAACCCCCAGTATTATTCAAATTTATTTTAGAAAATTTTGCTATTTTTATTTTATATTCTCCTATACTGATAATATGTTATACATCATATATGTACAAAATAAACGGGCGCTTAGTACAGCTACAAAATTATACACTGACTTTATATTAAACTACTACTTTCCCTTAGCTGCACCCAATGGTGCATTTAGCACTGCATTGGTACACCAAGTGCAGTGTATCTCGTCATCATTTTATTACATGAAGACTGATCATCGTATATTATGCACTTAAATGTTATAAAATATTAAATAAATCTTTGTAATTAAGCGTTATTTGTACGTTCCAATTACTAGTATATTTAATCAGTGTAAATGTTAAATGTCCGTGCATCATTTAAAAAAAAAACACATTTTTATTAGAAATTCCTAACACTAATCAATAATTTTATACCAATATCCAAACTACTACTACTACTATCCCCTTATCCGCACCCAGTGGTGCATAGGGCAATGCATTGGTAAACCAAGTGCAATATCTTGGTCGTACAAAAAAAAAACAATTTTATAAACATTTCAATTTGGGGTTGAAAGCAATTTTTATTTTTATTTTCCAAGGACTTCAAACATCCAAATCCTGTTTTCTCAGAACTATGTCAAGTGAACATTTAACCTCTGTGCTCTTAACCACGGATATAATAATATGGAAGTATAGTGAAATTGGTATTGCTCCTTGAATGTAACTAACACTCCTTGTTAATCTTTGGTAAACTTTGGTAACTATCTACTGGTAGAATATTGAATTTGAAGCTTATTGGGGTTAAATTAGTAACAATTGTTCAGGGTATCAAATAATATGACTAACTAACTAACTAACCGTCACACCATTTCTCCGGAGGGGTGGGCAGAGAGGATAGAACGCCACACCTCTCTGTCCAGGCAAACTTCTCTTCTCATGCGCGCACGTCGTTTATTCCTACTTCTCACATGCTTACTTTCAAGCACTTGTTTTACTTGATCATGCCATGTCTTCTCGGATTCTAGGCTTTTCGGCTAATACACCAGAATTATGATAGAATTATGCAAAACTTAATAAATCTATAAGTCAATATAAATACTACGTCTGCTGTTGACAATCCGTTGGCAGTTTGCGTCAGAGCTGCGGGACGTGGACCTGACCTGGGAGGATGCGCGGGAAACTGGCGGCCGATGTTCCACATAGGTAGCGAATATGGCATGATGATGATATTGATACACTTAAGTACATAATTACATTATATAATATTATTCGGTACCAAAATCATTAGGGAGACATATTTTTAGATGACCTTTATACTCTAGCTTTAAACGAAAGCGTAAAACAATGTTCTATTTACAGATGAAATATAATGATTATTGGAGAAAGTTCCATCAATGGTTACATCAATGGTTATATTAAGCAATATTATCTAATGGAAAAAATAATTCGAACAAGAATTTCAGAGAAGTGACATTCCATACTTGAAAAATACTACCGTGTCTAGTGTCTAGTTACTCACTACGTCATCAATAGGCATCTACGTCACACGTTTCGTGTATTGGCCTAAGTGCCGGAGTCTTTAGAGGGAGGAATTGTTTCATCGAAATTTCACATTTTAAAATTTAATATCTCGACATAAGAAAAAGATGGAAACACGTTTCTTAGACAGAAATGTGGTGTTCGGTGAGAGCTGTATCGTGGTATTGTCAGTTCATTTTCGACAAATAAGGACTTACTAAGGATGCAGTGCCCTATGCATAAATTGGGTGCGGATAAAAGAAAATTAGTAGTAGTAGTAGTATAACAAAAGATTTTTTTTTAATTAAATTTTTAAGGATACGTAGTTTTTCCTAAGCACAGTATAATATTTCTAAAATAGAACGATATTGTGACTTGTATTAAATTTCTAACGACTCTATTCCAATTCGCTATCCGCCTTTGAGTCAGTTCGTATTCTAGATATTTCGACAATAATTACTGCGCATACGCGTTTAGAAACAAAATCGTTCCATTTTATGCTTTACTTTACCTACTACTTCTAATATCTCTTTTCCCTAGTAATTGCGCATAGGGTACCGCATTGAAAGAGATATTTGCTTGAGAGTAGCAACGTAAAACACGTCAAATGTAATTTCTTATTTAAGTAACATTTTGAACGTGTATACAAATTCCGTTCAAAATGTTGTTAAAATATTTATTGGTTAAAAATAAGGCAAACAAAATTGGAGAGACATCTTCAGGCGCCTTTTAGTAAATAATAAAGCTCGATGAGCCTTACCTACACCAATAAAAGATTGATTGCCAAAAATGCTTAACAATCTTCTCAACAGATGTCACCAGAGAGAAAAAATGTTGAAAATTGTCGAAAAACAAACTCAAATATGCAAGCTTCTGTACAAATTCAATATATTTAGTAGTTTCAAAAATTTGTCATATATGGTAGTTAGATGATGGGCGGAGTGGGAATGTTGTAGTACTCGTTATATTAAGTGGGCACTTGAACCAGCCAATGACAGGTCATAAGCTCTGTAAACGCCTAGATAACCCACATTCGTTTCCAGAGTTTCTTTGTCTCTGTTGGGATATCAATAATATCTCCTATTTAAGTACGATTTATTGGAATTAAGCATGCGATAAATTTATCGTGTTTAGAGAATATTCTAGTGCGTTCATTTTGTTGGCAAAATATTTCAAATGCCGCAATTTCTGTACTCTACACAACATAAACACTTTGTAACCAGTGTGTGTGACATATTAATTTACATTCTGAAATGATCGTTGTCCTTCTAAACTTTCCAACTTAGAACTATTTCAATCATTTACCCTTTTCAGACCTTTCTCTGCTGTGAAAACATTATTCTTGATGTTGATGTAAATTGATATATGTAATTTTATCGTTTTGCAAAGCATTCATTGAATGAAATTCAAAAATAATTTAATATAATTCACTGCTGGAAATCAGTAATTTTAAGTGCTATATGGTAATAAATTTTAAGTGTATTTTTATCTAATATTCGCAGTCTTCCCGTCATGATTCGCTGCACTTGTGTGGCGATGCAGTGCCCCCTATGACCCATTGGGTGCAGATAGGGGAGATTAGTCATAGTAGTCGAAGTCTACTACCACTACTTTCTCTTATCCGCACCCAATGGCGCATGGGGCACTGTACTCATATACCAAGTGCAGTGAGTCTTGATAATTTGTTACATGAAGCCAAGATGATTAACCTTACGCTTATGTTGCAGTCTACGAATTATGACTACGAACCTTAAGTTCAATTTCCACTCGACCACAACTTATTTTACTTTCTGGATAAGTTATCTCCCACTTTTTGAGATGAAAATTTAAATATTTCATAAGAAAGTAGGTGTTGTAAAAGTCACAATTGTTTGTATAACTTTTTATT
>JAGVSP010003439.1:0-29587 GCA_022494985.1 Micrasema minimum | reverse complement strand
CAATAAATTACACCAAAAGTGAAGTAAACTAACTTGGTACTTGTTATTCCTTGTTTCTTGGAATCTTTCGACTGAAGTTTTAACGAATCCGATTTACGTTTTGAAACTTTGAACGAAAGGCTTGAAGAAATACTTTGTGCAATTTGAAATAATAATAAAGTTGATCACCCTGAACAGATTATATTTCGTGCGATTGTGATGACGTAGAGAAATCAGGTCAAGATTTATTTACAACAGTAATTTATTGGACCTAAGATATATAACCAAATGGGCACACAAATCAAATTATTAACCGACTTCTCCAAGTACAGGGTCGGTGTCGTTAGTTGAATAAGTCTAATGGGTCGTGTTTATATTGAAAATGCCTGCAAAAATATAGCTATGTAACTATTCAATTTTAGTATGCTGTAATTCTAAATTTGTGAAATCAAACATATGTACTACAAACATGCCCAGACTCGACACTGGACTATCTAGTGAGTCGGGGCCAGATCATTGGCATGGGTCTCTACTGATTGGGTCGCCCTCTCATCCCATTATTCTGATTACTAAATGTGTGAAATGTAATAATAAAAATAATAAATAACTTTTATTATAAATACCTAATAAGATGATAATAAGTTTTATATCGAGTAAATTTGTATATTTCAGGAGAAAACCAACCAATAGAAGAGTGGTGGATAAAATAATTTAAAAAAACAGAATACTATTTGCTTTGTTGTGTTGTGTTTTTTGTCCTCTCCCACGTTTTCGGCCACCGTTACAGGTGCCATCTTTAGGGTGAAGTGTGTATGATGTAAAATGTGGTGTGTTTATGTATTTCGAATAACAGATATGACGGAATTAAACTAAAACATACATGGTTTCCAGTATTACACGCAAACACCGAAATACCTACTGCCGACTGTGACACGGTACAAAACACGGATAATCCTAAAAAACCAACCAAATAGGATCAACAACGACTGTGAAAATCTACGCACATAATTAAACAGAATACTGACAAAACATTTGTTGATGTAAATAAGTAGAGTAGATGCAATGTACGCGGTGTACAGGTGTCCACATCCCGTAGCTCGGACCTAAACTGTCGGCTTTTGGGAGACATACGCAGTATACCCCAGGCAGCTGAAACGCCTGATACAACTGACACCAAAGGCAGCTGCGTCCGTCACCTCACCTCTGTATTCCTTACAAAGTCAAATAACCGCCAACCAATAATTTTCTGAGATTATTTAAAAAAACTCAATGATTGTTTGTACTTATTTACAAACCTATTGCTTTTCGAAATTCGTTTGTGGCCATAGCAAAAAAAGGACCTCCCTCAATATCGTTGACTGGAGTGAGAAAAACAACTCCTTGTTGTACAAAGCTTGATTGTGCAATATGAAATGAACGTTTGTAATATAAAACGACTGCATAGCTCTCCAGTTTCTTCTAAATCAACCAATGTACTTGTAATTTAAGGGGATCTCAAGGAATTCTGTACTTCGTCCCGAAATGCAATTTCGAAATTCCCATGGCTTTGTTTACAATGTGCACAAAGTTATTTACTCCCAAGCATCTTCTGGAATGTCTTGCCTTGTGATTTGAGAAAATTAAAAAATAAAATCTACGTCATCAAAAGGTAAGGGATTATGGAAAAAAAACTATCGAATTTATTAATTTTCGTAATTAAATTTTAAAAATGATAGAATAATTGCTGAAAAACCTTTTTTTTTACATTTAAAACGATATACAGGCAAATTATTTACAACACATACGCATTGATTAATCAAAATTAAGGATTTTAAATAAACACGCATGTTTGGAGTTTGGAAATTATCCAAGTTTTTGCGCAATATGCTAAAAGTAACCTAGTCCAACAAATTTGTGTTGGATACCATTTTAACTTATATTTTAAGATACCACTTTTAAACACTATAAACTAAAATGTGCAGCTGTTAAGAATATTTTTACTTTATTAGTAGTAAGGTACTCTTAAACTTTGGTAATTATAGTAACATTTATTTTAAAGGTCAAAAATCTTTCTATTGCAATTTTATTGTCATGAAAACGGACTAATTTCGGGAGTGCAATCCATTAAATATCGCCGCCGACGCGACTTAAAATTATCACCAAAGACGAATCTCAGTTAAAAGTCAACAAAGATAATAAAAACTGTTTTATCACGCCTCAACAAACTTGAGAAGAACTTTACGGAAATATGTACATATAGATATTTATATTTAAAAAAAAATCGCCTATTTTTCATTTCATCGAAAATTTATCAAGAGCGATCACACCACTTTTGTAAGAAACTCTAACGAATTACTGACAAGATAAATTGGAGAAGTTAAAAAAAAACATATTTGTTAGAAATCGGATGTAACTTTATGCTTAACATGTCATAGTCTAAAGTTAGAGCTCTCCAAAGAAAAGTACATTTGAAAGCTACTCTGAATTCCAAAGATCTTTTTAGTCTGCGTTTAAAAGCTCTCGAGATAAAGTTTAGCTAACAAGGGTGGGAAATTGTGATTTGTATGCTGGTACCTGTAGTTTCTAAACGTTGACATTGCAAAGCCTCCGCCAAAGGGATGAATGAAAATAAGAGTAAATTAATATAAGCCAGCCTTTGGCAATGCTGGATACTTTGATTTAAATTAAAATACAATGATTCACATTTTAATAGGACTAAAATGAAGCTAAATATTCTTAAAACACGACAATATACGAGGTTTATCCCAAAACCAAGGTATAATTATAAATATATATATTATACAAGCGATCGTTTATTTTCTATAATTGTTACATCATTTTAAAGGTTAAAGAATGCTTTATATATGTTACAAAGTTGCCATTTTGGTCTTTACATTTTTGTAGACACTGAGGCAGTTATCTCATTAATAAAATAATAAAATATTAGTATTTGTACGTATTCAAAATGTTACAAACATCCTGGTAAAAGTAAGCAAAATGAATTGAAGAGACGTTTTCAGGCGGCTTCTAGAGGGTGATTAAATTCGGTTCGAATCTCACCTACAACAAAAAAACGAGATCATCTAAAGCGTTTAGCAATTTTATCAACAGATATCAATGGAACAATGAATCAGAATTCAATATACTCGTATAATATAGTTTAGAAATCGGTCAGATATGGTATCAGATGATGGGCGGAATGAGGAATGTTGTAATACATCAAGTGCCTACTTAACCCTGCCAATGACAAGTCATAAGCCTAGATA
Source organism: Micrasema minimum (assembly GCA_022494985.1). NCBI lineage: Eukaryota > Metazoa > Arthropoda > Insecta > Trichoptera > Brachycentridae > Micrasema > Micrasema minimum. The sequence goes on along the minus strand of JAGVSP010003439.1, from coordinate 26,363 downwards.
AACCCATATTCGGTTCTAGAGTCTCTGTTTAGATATAAATAGTGATTAAAATATGAATTACTGATTCATAAACGTTATTGTGATATGAAATAAACATATCAATATTCATATGATCGCTGCGAGCAATAGCGTGACTAAATAATAATTTCACGGTGACATCGAATAAAACGGTTTATAATATTAAATTAGAAAGTGTGAATTCATTATTAACATTATGGATTCCTTTAATCTGCCCACTCATAGCGACATGTAGGTAGTGGAATGTTTTGAGATTCTTACTGAATAATACAACTTATTGCCACTGAAATTATAATATTTGAAACTTGTTTAACACTTCGATACCTTGATTTTTGATTAAATGACTTTATGATGGCATTTTGCTGTCTGTATTTCAATACACGTGCTAGGTAAATTGGGCGAGTCCAACATAATTACAAATGCCCTAAAAACCACCTCAAGAAAAATGGGTAACTGCCACGTTAGTATTGGCAACGCTGCAAATTTGGCAATTCCATCATTTCGTTTTTTGCCCGCCCTGTAAAGCAACCATTTTGGAGTTACACAATTTGCTTATTAAGGGATCGATTTTTGATCCTATGTAGAATTTTTAATTTAGTTACAGAAAGAACTGGGAGTGCGGCTTGGAGAAGCGGGCGCCGCGTTCAACAGTATGAGAGCTGTCTGGAGATGGGATGTTTACTCGGTCAAAACAAAATTCCGCCTTTATAACGCCTGCATCACATCTGTTCTCTTCTATGGCTGCAAATCATGGCACCGAACCAGGGCCCAAAATAGCAGGCTTCAGAAATCATTTATGTCTTTTTTGTTATATTTAATCGTATTGCATAGAAAGACAGGCTTTATGATTATCGAGTTGATAGATTCGGTAAAATTTTAGTGTTCACAACTCGGTTACTGCAGAGTACAAAAATATTCAAGGGAAATGTGCTTTCAAAGTGTTAAATTCCATATAAAAATAAGAATGAAATTTGGAAATGGCCACACAAGCTGTTAGCGTGCTATAAAAATAGACTACCGATATTCAATAGGTGATAGGAGAATTAACATATTTTAATGAGCATATTCATGTTAATTAAATAAAATACTCTGTTAAAGTTGTCCATTAAAATAATTACGCAATTCATTAGAAGGTACTAATAAGCTTATCATCAATCTTATGAAAAACACAATTGGTAATTAATTAAGTCAAATGGTTTATACTTAAGATAGGAGGACGTGAAATGTTTCAAAAATGTTTCAATGTTAGGAAACATACTGACTAGCTAACTAATCATCAGCTATTTCTCCGAAAGGGTAGGCAGAGATGATAGAACGCCACACCACTCTTGCCTTTGCTTCATGTTTTTTTACTTACCTTTAGTTCTAGTGAAAATGGAAATTTCTAGCTTTGCTTTTAGTAGCCTCATATATCTACTGCAATCCATACTATTCCTTTTTTAATATTTCTTATCTTTTAGCCTAGTATAACGCATTTTAAATTAATAATTTACAGGGTGTAACAAAACTCGATTTACAAGCGGGAAACCAGTGAATCTACATAATATTTGGAGTCGATTATGTAGAATTTTTCAATTTTATTTGACCCTTAGTTTTCGAGAAAATCGATTACGAAGCTGATTTTTTTTTCGATTTTTTTTTGCAAATTGTTACCAAATATAATATATTTGGTCAAATTAATACCATCCATAAAGAAAACACAATTAAAAAACGTGTTTTAATAAGAATTTGAGCAATTTTATTTAATCTGTTATACTTATGAAAACTTATGTGAGAAAAAAAAAAAAAATTTTTCAAGCTTAGATTAATGTCATATTACAAAATCGTCTCCAAATACGATGTAGATTCACCAGTTTTCGGTTGTACATCGAGTTTTGTTACACCCTGAATATTAATAATAAGTAAATACGTATACAAGATAATTCTAGAATAAAAAACTGGTAATAACCCAACAAACTTTAATCCTAAAACTCCCCCCTTAAGTTATCTTAGTAGAAATACAAAAGTTCACCGTTAATGATTCTAAATTCATATAAAGGTAGAGTTAATTAACACGTTAATAGGAGTTTAACTTGGGAAAATGTTTCTAAAACATCAAAGTAATGAATTTAATATGCGATAAACTCTGTGTGGTGGTGTTTACGTCTCATAATATTATTAATATGGTAAACTTGCTATCAACCAGTCAAATTTTGCTAATTCTTACAATTCAATGACGCAACATTATCATTATGCTAATATTCAATTATTAAATGTTAATTATATTCCTGGATTAGGATTATTATTAAGCCTTTAGTTGGCTTACAACAGTCGATTGAAATCATAGAAAAATTGTAATATAATACGGATAATTAAATATTATCACTACTTACATAAATTAATTTACAGATTTTTAACCTTATGTTAAAATCAAAAAACGATTTTTTGGTTCTACGTGATTTTTATTATCAAGTTAGTGACAATTGTTTCGCCTTGTAAGGGCATTATCATAGTTTGATAATGCCCTTACAAGGCGAAACAATTGTCACTAACTTGATAATAAAAGCACGTAGAACCAAAAAAATCGTTTTTTTGATTTTAACATAAGATATCATGGAGATTTTTAACCCTTGCGACCCGATGATAACTATTTATTACAAACTAGTCTCTTACAATGAGAATTTTTTTTTTGTTTTATTGTTATTTATTTACCTACTAAACCAACAAAATATAATATTATAAGATTTGGAACATTAGTAACTTAAGTAGGTATATAAAATATAATAAATACGGACTTCAGAATTTTTACATACTTCCGTTATAGAATTGCGAATCACACAAAAGTATTTTGATTCATAGTTATTAATTTGCAGCAACCGACGGAAATAAATAATTTTTGAAATCGAGGATAAAACCACCAATTCAAATAATTTTCCAAGTCTAACATTACAAAAATTGTCACATTTCAACTTCAACAATGGTAAAAAAAAGGCAATATTAAGGAACATTTTTACGATTTTTAAATCACATTTTCAAGGTGTACAAAATACATATCTTTTCTAAATACGAATCTTTTTTGGTACCGAAAGGATCCGTAAGCAAAGAGTTAAGGAAGTACAAGGTAGGAAGTACTTTTTTTTATTTAAAAAAAATCCATAACATTTTGTTAGCAAAATTATCGTTTTTGTCTCCTTTTTAACTATGTCAAGCTATATAAAAGCTATTTTTTTATAAATGGCTTACAATGTTTTAAAGCTTAAGTTTTTTTCGGACAATTTAGAATTATTTTAAAAAACTTCAAAGACATAATATGTATAGTTATGTGAATTGAACCCTATGTAAACGGATGTTTTTTATCATTGTACCGAAATGGTTTTGATGAAGGTCATAACGCCCTGTAAACGCCTAATCTTCCATACTTCCCACAATAACCTACTTTCAGATGATTTTTTTCCATGTTGGGTTTTTACAAGATAAACATGCGTCCCCAAGCTTCTCCGAATACCGGCATTTTGTTAGGTTATTAGAGGATCAAGCCAAAGATGTTAAGGTAATTAAACGCTGTAAATAATACAACCGACACAACAGAAACCTGTTTTAACTGCCGGTTATTAATATGGGTGTAGCCATTCCGACATTTATTATAGCTCTCATTAAAGGCGAATTAATAAGACCAATAAATGCAGGGTGGTACCGTAAGACAGCCATTTTGACTTCAAGCTTAGGAGGATGCCACGCTACTTGCGGCCATACAATCGTAGTCCTTAATTTTATTCCTGATCTTCAAAATATCTACATCTACATTATGTTTCCAAATGAAGATAATTTGGCGAAGCGTGTATGTATCGTTTTATAATATCTTATTTTTTAAATAATGTATTTTTCTCCAATATGACAAAAATGCTTCTGGTCAATATCCAAAACTAAAAAAGTAATTCCTCTAGTGATAAATTCCATGGAGAAAATAGAGAGAACTACGACTGTATGGAGTAGGGGTCGCGGGTCAAGCGATAGCCTTGAACTATGTACGCTAGGGGTAAATTTTAATCTGTATATTATATTTTTGATAGTAAAAATCACACTAAGCATTGCTTTAAAAAAGTAATTTTAAACCGAACAATGAAAAAAAAAAAATCCTCCACTTTTATCTTGCTAGGCAAGTATAAGTATCTAATGGATGCTATCTATGTATTTAATGAATTTCAATTCTTATGCCAAAATTTCAAGATTGCTACTTCAAACTGTCCTAAATTTTTCTTTAAAAATCTGCAATTTTAAACTGTTTGTAAAAACAAGAGTAATATTTATATAGTATTTACATAATTTATTTATAAAAATGGATGCGGGCTCAATTCCCGATGGGGGTCAATATGAAATGTTTATTTAAATTCGACTTTCACATAACATATTTCATATGTGATACCTTGGACTGGCGCTGAAGCGTAAGACTGATCATCTTGCCTTTATGTAACAAATTATCAAGTTTCACTGCGCTTGGTGTAGTGGTAGTTCACAAAAATGGTTATTTATAACTATGTTGAATACTCTATTGAATATTCATAACTGAAATATATTTAAACATTGTATTAAAGTAGAATATAACCAAAAGATACATCGAATTTTATGATAAATACACAGGATGTAACGTATCTTCATAATATTTAGAGTCGATTTGTAGAATATATGTTTTTTATTTGACCCTTAGCTTTCGAGTAAATTGAGTACGAAGTTGATTTAAAAAAAATAAATTATTTGCATGTATTTAGTCAAATTAATACTATCCTGAAATCTCCCATACTTGTGAAAACTTTTGTGAGAAAAAAAAAAAAAATTTTCAAGCTCAGATTAAAAAGTCATATTACACAATCGTCTCCAAATACGATGTAGATTTACCAGTTTTCTGGTTGTACTACGAGTTTTGTTACACCCTGTATATTTGAGTATATTTTTTAGGTTCAAATAATTTTTCGACTGCCTACGCACGAATGGAATTCTGAATATTTGATATAATAAGATGTTATTTAAATATAGAAATCATACTTTTAAAGCGTATCTAAAAATGATATCTCCCACATACCGTATTATTATATAAGAATAATTGAAAAAAAATGTCGCTGGTTTAATATTTTTGAGAAAAAAAGGTTTAGAAACGAAATGTTGAAATAAAATATTTTACTTTTGTGACGATAATAATACACGATAATTTATGCTTAAATTTTTGGTTAAAAAGGTAACATTTGAACTTTGGGAGAGATGCTTGAATACAAATAAATATTTGTTATTTTTTAATCTCCCCTATCACACACTCCAGTATAATTCGTTTGAACTACCTACACATGTACAACATAATATTAGACAAAAGATGACACGTTTGAAACATCCTCAGAAGGAGCTAAAAACATTAATTGAAAAGACAGCGGTTTAAAGGATATGTATTTTATAATAATACTTGACACCAACGTAATTTATTTTCATTTACTTTTGACGGTCATGGTGATCAAACACAAGGAAGGATAAGCCTCTTTGACAATAGTTCGAAACCAATATCTGTCGCGGATAAATATAGGAATTGTCACACACAATTTGTAAATCCAAATATATCTATAGTACACTATTTATACTGAATACTGAGCACTCCTAAACGATTATTATAAATCTACTGTGAGAAATCTGTCGCGTCGGTAAAGCAGGCGTTACGGCGCGCGGCGGGAAATCTGACAGCAGAGGATTCTAAGATGGCGGACAAATGATATTTTTCATGTGTTTTGGTCGTGTCATTAATTTCCCCGCTTCCGGGTGGCCGATGTGTTGCAAGGAAATATTCGCTGTGTGTTCTGTTCCGGCGAGATAAATCGGCGTGCGGGATTATCGCCCCGGTTGGCGGCATTTCGGGACGCGGGCAGGTCTTTTGCCGCGCTTTTTGATGGGATTACGCCGTGTTTTGTGGCGCAAACAAACAGTCGTTAGCTTAAGCTTTCCATTTGTGTGTTTCAATTACGCGCTGCGGTGGAAAAAGTGTATTTCTAAGGAAAATTAAATGGACGCGCAAGAAAGAAAAGCTGCCCTAATGTGTACAGATTACGGGAACCTTTTATGAGATTGGTGTTTAAATTACTCCCTTATTAATCTTCTCCGGATTTTGGACATAGTATTACGATTTAGCAAAACGACGAAACTTGCTACAAGTAGATTCTCGAACGTTTTATCTGTGCTTAAACTAAATCCGTACGAAACATCTTTTGAATAAAAGACCCCCCGAATATCTTAAAGTTTTCCGTATTATCATGAAAGAAGAAGTGGTTAGCGCCTTGGGGTACCATGGATAAGATCGAGGGTTCGAGTCCGGTGGAGTCAACCAAAATTTACTTTATGTGAGATACATTGACTGGCACTAATCTTTTCATGTAAAAACGATCAAGATGAACTGCATTTGATGAACTAACGCAGTGACCTATGCACCATTAGGTGGGGATAAGGAAAAGAAGTAGTAGTTGGAACATTAATAAATCTGTTAGGGTGCGAAAAGCGACATATAAAAATCGACACATAATATAACTACTTGCATCTTAAAAACAAAAATGTTTTTAATGACTATTTACTGCATTTGTCTCATTAGTTACTGGAACATTAATCAACTGCACCCTGAATAGGGGGATGGTCACAAAAAGGAACATCACATCCACTCCTTGCTCTGAGACCATAAACAATGCACAATAAGGAAGGCTAATCAATTTTCCTTCATCCAGTAAACCCAGACTATAGAGGGGGCCCTTTCTACACGCAACCTTCCTTTGTAATGCATTATTTTAGATTCCTTTTTGAGAAAATGAGGTTGGCTTTCTAATTAAACATTGGCACGGAATATTAAAATTATCAATTTTTATATTTAAAAATTATATTTCACTTAAATTTCAATACCTGATTGTAACATGTAATGTAAATTTGTCGTAAAAATAAAGCTATAAATGTCATTGGGTTCACGGCGCGCCCTGTATGTTCACTGCTGACAATATATTAGCAGTTCACGTCAGACTTACAGGACCTGGTCCTATCTCTAAGACGCGCGAAAGTTTTCGCTTGATCGCTTAGTTTGCAGGCAGTTGTTGGAATTTAAATCTTAAAACAGCAGATAAATTAATAAATTTAACGCGATTTCAATGTTAACGCGACAGTCTCGACCTACCCCGCTACACTTGTAATTGTAGGTGGCTTGTGGGATCCATATGCTCCACACACGAAGCGGATACAGGATGGATGAACTGGTGTTCGTTTGTTATTTGGTCGGATAAGAAAGCCTGGTGGCGACCACTCGGTGAGTAGAAGCAGACAATGGTAACGCGCCTGACAGTCTCGACCTACCCCACTTCACTTGTAATTGATTGTCTAGGAATGTCTGCAAAGCTCCGTTATAGGATGGGGTGAAGCAGCAGAATTGGCGCTCTTTACGTGAATCTTCTATCTACCAATTTTTTTCTATCTCAAATTAAGTACAATTTCCAAAATATTAATTGCACAATTTATTTTCTTAAAAGCAAGAAAAATAAAGTAAAAATTCATAAAACCGTTGCATTGCCATTGGTGCGATCGGTTATTCAATCAGTGAATTAATAAAGGAGATATCTACAAGCGTTTAACCTTGGATACTAAATTTTATATGAAAAAAAAAAAACAAAACATAACATCTTAGTGTGGTTTTGATCCTTACATTTAACTTAAAATGCGTTTATATCTGCATATTTTGGTTATCATAAAAAAACCTGACCTATTGACTAACAGATAGCACTACTATTTGGGTATTTTTAAAAATGTATTTTTTTTAATGGAAAAAAATTCATTCATTTGCTGTATTTCCCCGGCTTATTTAATTTCATAACGCCAACTGTGGCAAAAAATCACTAAACATGCGTCTCCTAAATTTTTTAAAGATAAACCATTTTGGCTCTCAGGCACAGACGTGTTTTTAGTATACATGACACATTACACTTTTCTAGTTATTTTTAATAAACAAAACCAAAAAAAATTATCACGTTTTCGCCCAATGTAAGATTTTCCGCAGGGACCGTCGAAAAAAAGGGGTGCTTTCGACAATCCGCGAACCGCTTTTCCCTTTTACCGAAATGAAACAACTTGCCCCGTAAAGGCGCGAATCAACGGCAAATATACATAAAACTGTAATCAGCATGCATAATGCATTAATCTACGTTTTATTACGACTGAAATGAAAAATGTGCGCAAATGACGATTTTTACGTCGCGTTTTACGAATGTTTTTGAATAAATTTCATTAAGTGAATACCGACTGCAGCCCTATTTATTGTACACAGCAGGAGATTTAAATTCTTTCTGGAAATATAATATTTTCAAGGTATAAAACTTCTTAACTGAAATAGTTAATACTTCATGTTTTTTAAATGATCTTTTTCTCTTTTGCCTCGTGCATGCTGCTTGAATGAGTGTGAACACATTCACATTGACTTTCACAGTATACCTACCCACAAACCAGCTATGCCTTGGTGGGATTTTCGTTAATTTTTTTTTAATGTATATGTGATTTTATGTGTGCACAAAAAAATTTCTTTTGAAAAAAAAATTGTTTCTTTTGAAACCAAGTGCAGTGAATCTTGATCATTTGTCACATGAAGACAAAATGATCAGTCTTACGCTTCAGCGACAGTCCAAGGTATCATTTATGAAATATTTTTATGTGTGAAAATCACTTTGAAATAAATACCCTCTAATACATATCAAATATTGTAAAGTTGTATCGATAAAACAAACTGAATAGAGGAATACGTAATTAAATATAAAGTTTAATTTAGATTATAGGTACCTATGGGTTGTACAAAAATCGAATAAAATAATTTCTTCCACAAAACAGGGGAGGGTGTGAAAGAAGTCGACAGTTTGAAATGTAAGCATAACTAATTATAAATAGGTCGTCACAAAACTTAAAATGATAATGTGAAATATTTTCTAAATTCGGTAGCCGTTTGTAATGAATTATTATATCATCAGCTAAACTACTATTCAGACATTTGAATTTGAAATAATTATGTGAAGTAACTCATTTGAGCATGTAATGATGTCAAAGATTGTGTTGGCAAAATTTTTACATACTGAATAGTATTTATTCATCGGAATTAATAACTTGAAAATTATTTATCGGAATGAACAACTATTGTAGAGGCTTAATTGCTAAATAATTTGTTTTATGAATCCATGTAAAAAAAAAAAAAAAAAAATTCATAAATGAGTATACAGACGAATATCATAATTTATATCGTCATTCCATATCCACTCCCTATGGAGCATATGGATTCCACAAACGGTTTCTAAGCTAAACGATAAGACGTGCGTCTCCCCAAGACAGGATCACGTCTTGTAGATAATATTATCGATAAGCTGTACCGTAAATCGCCAAAGATCACACTAGAATACTGCAATGTATTTTTTTAAATAATGTAAACTTAACAACCCCTCGTTAATACACATCTTTAGCCCTGTAAGCGTTTGAGTATCCACATTCCCGATATTGGATAAAAGCTTCTTCATTGTCGTTAAGGTATTATAGACAGTACTGAAAATAGAAATAACGCTTATAATTATAGTAAAAATCGGATTTTAAAGGAATGGAAATTTGGTGTGCGAGGGTGTTGATCTCTTCAACTCTAGCATTGGTCCAGTCAAGTTAACTTGTAAAACTTTAGTAATGTATTTAATTTTTATGTGTGCGTTTGTTATTTTATGTATTTTACATTTTTATGTACACACTATGCTTTGTATTTTTATAATGAATTACTATTACTTTTCCTATTCGCACCCAATGATGCATAGGACACTGCATTTGTATACCAAGTGCAGTGTCTCTTGATCATTTGATTACATGAAGGTACGCTTCAGTACCAGACTTCTCACATGAAATATTAACATGAAAATCTCATGTAAATAAATATATTTCATGTTCCCCCCTACGGGAATCGAACCCGCGTCCTCATGCACGGTAGCCAAATGCACTACCACTATGCTACTGGGTGAACCGAATAATGAATAAAATAAAATATTTTAAAAACTTTCTTATTCACTTTTCTTCTCTAAAATATTATCATCCATTCTTTCGACCGTGGTTTTGGTATAAATATTCTTCATCCACTTAAGTGGTGGTTTGAGGCAAGGCTAAAGCAGTGTTGCCAGCACAACGATGACAAATGGTAATTTATCAACGTCAGAACCAATTCAATTACGATTCCATTCTAAACAACAAAGTGTTCGCCGTCCGGACAGTCTACAGGGAGTAGGCGGGCTGAACTCCGGACAACGGGCCGGACCGGGCCGTTATAATAGTGGACAGCAACTGGTCGTAATTTTGTGACAACCCTGTATATTTCATCCCGATTTTTTTTGTATCCAGATAAATTAAAATGGAAAATATTTATGAAATTAAACAACTTTTGTTTTAACTACTTTTGTATTTTTTTTAACACTCCAACCGGTTTCGCAGACACTACTCCTTCATCAGGGATTTGTATAATAATAATTTAAAATTAAGTAATAAGTCGCTAACTAAAAATGTTGAAGTGGTTGACCAGGTACTGGGATAAGAGGTGGAGAGGGGAGTGAAGTCGGGGGAGCAACACATGATCGGTGCATTGGGATGTAGACACTATATAAATTAATTAATTTCATAATAATGGAAAACTACAAAGTGAGTGCTACAAACATTGAGTTAATGAGAAAATATTTATTTTATAATAAGATTTTTGCAAGATTTTTCAAGGGGCGTACCGAGCGAAGTATGAAGTTGGAAAAAGAAGGACAAAAGTAGATTGAATGCAGTTGAAAGGCAAATGTGTGATAAAACTATGAATGATAGGTGCACTAATGTCGAAATTAGAGCAGAATGCAAGGCTGAGATAAGTATTATCGACAAAATTGAGAGAAAGGTCTCTTACGATGGAAGAACGGCTAAAAGAATATATAATGCGAGTGTACCTGGATGAAGAAGTCGAGGAAGGCCGAGAAAGATGTGGCATGATTAAGTAAAACAAGTGCTTGAGTGTTGGCAAGTGAGAAGTCGGAACAATCGACGTGCGTGCATGAGAAGATGTAAGAATGTGGAGGAAGCAAGAGAAGTATGCCAGGACAGAGTGGTGTGGCGTTCTATCCCTCTCTGCCTACCCCTTTGAAGAAATGGCGTGATGGTTAGTTAGCTAGTTAAGTGTTTTGCCCTATACTTATAAGATGGGATCAAGTTACTGGCGGGAAGTAAGATGATCAGTCTTACGCTTAAAAACAGCATTCAAATTAATATGTCATATTGTGGCCGTTGCGTCGGGAATTATTGAACCCGCGACCTCGTTCATGGTAGTCAAACATTACACCACGTAGCAGACCGTATCTCCAAAAAAAAATGAAGTGCTTATAATGTCGACAAAAAGAAAAAAAAAACATTATCCCGTAAAATGCTTTCCTCGGCACGGGGTCCCGGACGTGAGGAATGCATTCAAGATAACAATTATATGCTAAAAACTGTAACTGTACTAAAAAAAATGAATACATTTAATAATTTTTTATCTGTTATTAATTATTTATTACTTTAAATAAAGTACCTACGTAAATTGAAAAAGGTAGTAGGGATCTTTGAAAAAGTATGGTTTGTCGATGGTAGGGATTAAGATAAAAGTTTTAAAACATTATTACAGTACAATGCTCTAGGTTTTAGTACTGTCTAGCTGTAAAACGATTTATGGCGTTCTTTGAATCTTTTAGCGACGCGGCTAACACTAACTTCAAATTTTCATTCTGCAAATAAAGGTTCTAGCACCGTGGCATAAACATGATTTATTTATTTATTTATTTAATTTTCTATTAAAAACATACGATGTCCAACAACTACTACTCTCCCATATCGGCACTAAATGGTGCATAGGGCACTGCATTGATACGCCAAGTACACTGAATCTTGATAATTTATTACATGAAGGCAAACTGATCAGTTTTACTCGTCAGTGCCAGTCAAATATCAAATACGAATCGGGAATCACACCCGCGACCTTGTGCATGGTAGCCCAACGCGCTTACTACTACACCACGTGGCGTACTAGATTCCTTATATTAAAACTATAAAAATCCATTCTTACTTGATCAATATTTAGCCGCGTCAAACATCAATTTGAAATTAAATTGTAATAGGCATTTTGTCAAAGGGCCGAGGCTTTGATAAACAATTCGACAAGTTTGTATTTTGTAACCAAATAAGGCATATATTCCAAATAAGCTCATAATAAATCGCGCTTGGCAATGCAGATTAATTGAATATGTATGACAAAAGCCCTTGCAGAACGTTTTAAATGGGAAAATTTAATTTCAGTAAATTACAATTCTATTCAGTTTATTGAATAAAATTTTTGGGTTATTAATAATAATAATAACAATAATAAGCGGCTAACTTATAAAGCGCCATTTTTGTGAAAAATCACCTCAAGGGCGCTTACAAATAAAAAATTGTCCTAAGCTACTAACGGTAGACTAATTACGCATCATGGGAATTATTATTATTATTTTGGATTATTTATATAGCGCCATTTTCGTATAAATATACCTTGAAAATTCAAGTGAAAATAATAACTCACTCTGTAAATAGAAAATTCATTAATCAAAATATTAAGAGAACAAAAAGGTCTTAAGTTTCCTCCGAAAGATCACTTCATTCTTACAGTTGCGCACTTCTGGCGGGAGAGTTTTCCAAGCCATAGGGTCTGCAACCGCAAAAGCGCGCTCCCCAAATTGGTATTAAAACCCTGCCAATAGCTGTAGATGTAGCTGATCGACGTATTTCAGTGAGTTCATCTGAAATGCAAAGCTCCTTGAAATACTTTGTGGCTGGTTATTGCTTGATAATAGTTTGCAATAGATTTTTTTTGTAATTATTATATTTTTGAAGTATTTCAACCAGTCAGGAGGCCTATTGAAACAGTGGATAATGTTGCCAACTTCTCAAACACACCAGCTCAGAAAAAAATCTTTTTTATATGTGATACCTTGGACTGGTGATGAAGACATGGCATGACCAAGTACGACAAGTACTTGAAAGTGGACATGTGAAAAGTCGGAATAATCGGCGTGTGTGCATGAGAAGATGTATGAAAGTAGAGGAAGCAAAGGAAGTATGTCAGGACAGAGTGGTATGGCGTTCTATCCTCTCTGGCCTACCCCATAGGAGAAATGGCGTTAGTTAGTTAGTTAGTTTTATTTTGTAGAAGGCATTTTACGGGATATTGTTTTTTTTTTTTTCTTTTTGGTCGACTATTATAAGCACTTCGTTTTTTTTGGCTACGTGGTGTAAATGTGTTTGGCTACCATAAATGAGGTCACGGGTTCCATGAATGGTTAGTTAGTTAGTTAGTTACCTTGGACTGGTGCATAAGACATGCCTCCTTATCTTCATTTAACCAATTATCAAGATGCATTGCAACTAGTTTACCAATGCAGTACCCTATGCAGTATCCGCTATGCACCAGCAGGTGCATATTGGGGAAAGGGTAGTAGAAAAGTTTAAAAATAAAGCATCTAATAGTTTGCCAAAAACTATATCCTGCAAAAACGTATCAGATTTCATTGTATCTATGTAAATACGTTCGAAACATTCCTAAAACGTCCGTTCTTACCGACAGAGCAACTTTTTACCGCACTTTTTAACAAACCAAGTTCGGCAGCCAATCAAGAACGGGTCGTCAGGATTCACTTGTTTTTTCCGATTGTCAGTTGTTTTTTCCTCGTCCATCGGTCTAGACGCCTGTCACGGGGAACCTGCTCTCTGGGCTTGGAAGGGATTAATGTAGTTACAAGAAATGGATTGAAAAAGCGGTCTGATATGTGACGAACGAGACTTGGCGTAGGACTGAATTGAATCGACAGCTTGTCGTTAATTTGAACGATTTTTGCCACCTAAATAATAAGACAATTTGGAAGCCATTTAATCTTATATTTGGTATCCACTCATAACTTCTGGTTTCGGTTAACAAAATTAAATTCTAAGATGTAAAAAAAATACCACTGCTTTATATATTATAAGACGTTTCATAAATATTGGGAAATAGCTACGGGAAAAATGTTTTGATACAATGAAAAATTACTCAAAACATCACAATGTCAATAGGGTAACAAATTGTACAGATACAAATAACACAGTAAATTGAAGATAAAAAAAAGAACTCGTATTTTTAATTAAGAGAATAATTTTACTATAAAGAAGAGGTGAACAAATTTTTGCTTATAGTTTTGACGTAATTAATGGCAAATTAAAAGCGTCGGTAGAATTTTACTTATAAATTCTACCGTACATATTAATTACATATTAATAAAAAAAAGGTAAAATTTCTTTAATTACAATAATTGAACGAAGTCTTATATAGTGAAGTCAATTTCATTTGCGTATACCAGCACCTAATGGTGCATAAGGAACTACATTAGTTTACCGAGTGAAGAAAATCAGAATAATTTATCATATAAAAAACAGTCAATCAATAACGTGTTATCACATGACAAAAATATTCATAAAACCAAAAGATTATGAAAACTTATTAAATTCATATAAACGAATTTTGAATTTATTAAATTTATCATTCCTGTTAGTTTTTTATATTATTTTATGTCGTCATAATCATTAACACGTCATCAAGTTGATTGCATAACGACTAATTAAAATAGCTCTAATATCTTAACGGCTCAGATTTGACATTTATACCGCTTCACGCCGAGGAAATTAAAAGTGTTTAGTGCCTAGAATATACGAAAAATAAAGTGGTTGTAAAATAAATCATTAAAATGGAACATAAAAATGTATAAGTGTTATATGATGACTCTTTATTTAGGTTTTCCGGATGAAAAGTGTTGAAAATCTTTTATAAAATGTAGATAGATATCCCACAAGCCCGCTATTTAAGTTGTCACCATATCGATTTTTGAAAATGTGCATAAATCCCCGAGAGCAAAATACAATCGCTATTTTTGGTCATTTTCCAGGATAAGCAAATTAAACACAATTATCTATAGCTTAGTACTAAGAAATTTTCTCAAAAGATGTTACCAGTGAGATATCGACGTGTGATTCTAATGGATGTTCCGAAATTTGTCATTTTATATGGTTATCAGATGATGGGCGGAAAAGGGGAATGTTGTAATACATCAAGTAGCTACTTAACCCAGCCAACGACAGGTCATAAGCCCTGTAAACGCTAAGATAATCCACATTCATTTCCAGAGTTTCTCTGTCTCTGTTGTGATATTAATAATATGAAAACAATTGGTTTATATCTTATTAAAAAGCTCATGAAATTCTATGAAATAAGAGTGCCGATTTTTATATGATTGTTTTTTTTTTTCGTAAAACAAATAAAAACACCATTTTGCTGTCATATTTCGTAAGCGCCGCTAACTTGTCTCAGTATAAGTCAAAACAAATTGGCATCTACTTTTTCTGGCGTTGGTACACCTCTTAAAGTAATAATTCATTGAAAAATGATATTCGAAATAAAAATAATTAACAAACATTTAAATAAAAAAAGAATTCAAAGCATTTTTGACAAGAGTAATAAAAAGTGTGTTTTCGGTCAAAATAAACTTTTATAGCCCAAAACGTACTGACTTTACAGTTAACCATAAATAATACTTCGTTTATGGGACAATTTTACTACTTGAAACCGAAGAATAAACAAGAATGCATTATCTCAAGAGGAATATCGTTTTAACCTATTCATGTCATAAAATTATTAAAGATGACACATTGTTGGTAGTAAAAAAAGGCACAGTTACACATGAAAATGTATTAAGCTTTGTTCAGATGCGTAGGTAATAATATTACCTTCACTTGCTAATAGCAATCTAAGATCAATAGTAATCCCATAAAAATGAAGCATTTTTCTTCGTTTATTTTTTCCGTTTATCGTATCGATATAAATTATTATCTACCGAAAATTGTCATACGCGCCTACATAGTCGTTTATAAAAATGAGTAGTATATTTACATATAAAGTTCACAAACAATTACATTTATCATATAAATTCTTTCATATTCTTCCTACCTTTACTGTACTTAGATTTTATGTTCTTATGAATATTATGTAATCCTATTATACACATATGTAACAGGACTGCCAATACCCAGCTTTAAGCTTATTTGGCAGTCCTGGACAATGTATAATTTATTAAATGTGTATCAATTATACGTATACATTAAATAAATAAATAAATGCAAATCCGTCATTACTAGGTGTGTTTCGACGTTTCTGTGAAAGGGTGTGTGTGAAAAGTGAAAAGACCTTTAGCAAGAGAAAGCTCTTTTCATAATCACCTTACCGCTTATAATTTTTTTGAATAATAGAAATAAGGGCCTTTACACACCTACCTTGCAGGTTATTTTTCATGTACCCAAAAGTAATCCATAGTTCATTCATACAAACGTTAGGGACGCCATAACGAGTAGTTTTATACCGTTTTCGTGAACGGGTGGCTGTGTGTGAAAAAGCTGCAAGAGTACGCTGTATGTAACAGGAAAACTTAATTCAATTTATTCTCTCCCAACTCGAATGCCATATGTTGCAAACGTCAGCAGCTCAATAGCGTGGCATAGTAACTATAGTTGTATAGTTTTCGTCCAACTGTTATGTGCCACTGTACAGATTTTAGTTCCGCGCACCGCCGCGGCGCGCCGCTGGGCGCCGCGTACGATGCATGATTTATGCGCTGAGTTTCCTTATTCAAAATTAAATTTCTTCCATTTTAATGGGAAATGCCATTTTGAATTGCAAAATGTCAAACGTAGAACAAGAATTAATGGATGAGTTTCTGCATTCAAAAACAACGGGTAGAGATTGCATTAAAAAACCGGTTCTCATTTTCTTTTAATAGTGTAAAAATGCATTTGAATTCAGAATTTAGAATATTCACCAAACGAATTATATTTTTTTTAGAAAACCAACGTTTTATAAAATATAAAGCTTATATTATATCAATATTTAGTTTGTTAATAAATTAAGGTAAAATGTTTTTTTTTTAAAGAAAAAACGGATGTTTTCTGTTTTTAATACGTTTTTATGATTGAAAAAATACTTAGATTATTCTTTAAGGTAAGCGGATGTAATAACAATCCCAGAAAAAGAACAGTATAAAAGTACCCATTGAAAAAAAAAATTGGTACGCCACTGGGTATTATTTTCCACGATGAAGTTCATTCTGTTATTGGAAAAATTATTTTTATAAGTTTACACATAGGATAACACATTTATTGAAGTTTATTAAAAAAAGGTGGAGAGTGCGAAAGAAAAATGCTAGGAAAAGTTGACAGAAGAAGCTACTAGAAATATTGGAAAATGTGCGCAAAATAAAATCTAAAACGGTGACATTTTTATGAAACTTGGTTGGAAAATACCTTAGTCCGTCCCTGCAGCCCAAGGCAGACCTGCATGTAACAGAGTAATATTAAATTTTCAAACATTTTTATAAATATTCAATTTGTTACGGCACCAATAAAATAAAATACAAATCAAATGATTGTTATTGGGAAACTAGTACACACATAAATAACATCATTTTTATGCACCCGTAGAATGGAATTTTTTATTGTAGATTTTTTAGTAAACTATAATGAAAAAAAATACTGCTGGTATATATGATATTTATGTACCTAATAATTTTTGAAGACACAGGTGAGGCAACAGACACAGCAACCCTTGGTATCTACTGTCATCCGGCGAAGGTGTTTCGGCTAGCTAGGCCATATACTACGTGTGCCTCCCTAGAGTCTTAACCATGCTTGCCTATTTTTACAAGGCATCAGGGTTCTCGGCGTCCTGGTCGTACACTATTGACAATTCGTCGGCAGTTTGCGTCAGAAGCTGCGGGACGTGGACTTGACTTGGGAGGATGCACGGCAGCTAGCGGCCCGATCGCTTGGCCTGGAGGCGGTTTTGTGGATTCCATATGCTCCACATAGGGAGCGGATATAGTATGATGATGATGAATATTTTTTTTATCTAAATTATAGTACCTTATTATAATCGGATACTGTTTCAATTTTTAAAAAAAATATATTCTGTCAATTTTCAGGCGAGATTCTGAAAGAATTTTCACTAAAACGCTAAGCGGTTTTTTGACATATTCGTACATAGATAACAGAGAAAACGCATGGAAAACGATGAGCCAAGTCGCTAAATCAATACAAACTTAAAAAATTTGGTGATATGGTCTATGGTATCATATGGGTATCATGTGATAAGCGGAACGGGAATGTTGTAATTCGTCAAGTGGCCACTTAACTCTTCTAATGCCAGGTCTAATAAGACATGAAAACAGCAAGATACCCATATTCTCATCAGGAGCTTTTTTGTGTTGCTGATGAGATATCAGTGAATGGTAGTGAAAAAAAAACAATTTTTTATCAATTTGGTGTCCATTTTTACATGTGATAAAAATATTTTACTTGTGATACCAATTATTTTTCAATGTTTCAGAACCGGGTTGTGGTTTAGTGGTAGGGGTCGTTAGGTAGGTTCAAATCCCGCTCCACCAAAACTTATTTCCCACTCTCGGGCGCAGTAATTTTTACGAAAATAGCTTGGAAAATTTAAATATTTGGGTAAATTATATGAACTCAATTGATATTTTTTTCTTTGAGAAAATAGGTATTACTCTTCTGTCATAAAATATATGTATGCACGTCTTGTTTATAAAATAATTTAGCATCCTCTTTGTTCGACCAGAACAAGATCTAAGAGGAAGGATAAAGGACCACAAAGGACCAAGACAGATAGATCGTTCAGTATGTCGCATGTCGGTTTGATGAAGTGTGAGACTAATCTTTCCGCGTCATATGCGCCGGGACACCGAGACAAAAGGGAGAAAGAACGGCATTGATTTCAAAACGCACTCCCTTTGTGCCTTGAAGATAAAAGCTTCGTGGTGATATATGGCCATTTCAATTGAAGACTGCGCCCAATAAGAGCGTATGTGCTTATACGCTGTTTTTTAGTAAAACGCCTTAAATGATTCCACGTTCCGTTCTCTATAATTATAATTTGAAACTATTTAAACTAATATTATTAGATGCCAACTATAAAAATAGTTTTATGGTTAATTCCCACATAGTAATATTATAATGACACTTCACTCCATTATGATAAAGAATAGAAAACGACAGAATAAAAAAAACAAAAATGTGATTTCGAAGGAAATTTAGGATACCTTTCAATTTTTAATTCCCATTATATATCTTTTTGTCTTATTCGCCGGCAGTTTGCGTCAGAGCTGCGGGACGTGGACTTGACTTGGAAGAATGCACAGGAGCTGGCGGCCGATTCCTTGGCCTGGAGGCAGTTTGTCGAACCCATGCTCCACATAGGGAGCGGATATGGTATGATGATTATGATGATGATGAGTCTGATGTGTAAGTAGATAATTAAAACAAACGAAACCAAATTTTAATGAAACTCGTGATAAATGAAAAAAGCCTTAAGACACAAACTTTCTCATGGCTGAATAATCGGAGGTACCTATGCTAAAATGGTAGGTAAAACATTTAGGGCTGATTTCTCAGAATGGAGTTTTTTCACATACGCTCTTTTTGCGCCCATGTCTTCATTTTATGGAGAAGTGATGGAAACTGAGCAGAAAGGAACTAAGACAGCCTATCACGTAAACTGTGGGTGTTGTTACAATTGAATTTCAAATTGAAATCATAAGATGGATGCTTTCGGGCCTCTTTGGTGATTTTTCCATGGTTGGAAAAATGGCCCCGAAGAAGGTTTTTACTTGTATGGAAATATCGCTATCGGAGTAAAAAACATGTAAAGATCTGGTAAATTTTACCAATTTTTTTAAAAGTAAAAACATTTAGCCGTATGCAATTTTTTTAAAAGCGAAAAAACTAGGTTCGTTGTACCTATTCGTTGAGCGATGCTAAGTTACTATAATAATTGTGTATTTTTATGGCTTTTAAATTGGAATTGGAAAAATTTTAATATGGAATACATTTTTTTTACCCGCGATAATGAACATTCTGACTGTAAGTATCTCATTTTTTACATTATACATATACATTTTAAGTATATTTATTAATTATTTTGAATTACGTAGTACTGCTAGCTACCGTGAATGAGGTCGCGGGTTCGATTCCCGTATGGGGTCAACATGAAATATTTATTTACATGCGATTTTCATATTAATATTTCATGTGTGATACCTTGGACTGGTACTGAAGCGTAAGACTGATCATCCTACCGTTATGTGATGAAATGATCAAAAACACCGCACTGGTGTGTACCAATGCAGTGCCCTATGCACGTCTCACGCTTCAGTCACTTAACGCAAATTTTGTCAAGTTCTGAATAAAATTCTTACATAATACAAAATACACATTAACAAACATCTTTAATTAACGTAATTTAAATTCACGTCGATTCGTGATGTGTCAAAAATGTATTCAGACTTTACGGCGTTATTACTGAACATAATCTCCCCGAAACAGTAAAAATCTGAATAATATTTTTACAGGGGTTCCAGAATCAAGATAAAGAAAATTGATTATCAGAATGCATGCTTTTAGTACGTGGCTGAGGGTTGGCACCGCACACCCTGCACTAAGAAAAAGCGGCTTTTCCTTAACGATAACTTGACTTACGGAATATTGAAAAAAACATGTGGAATTATCAACACTTTGTTCGTATTTCCAGTTAAAAAAAAGATTCCAGCAATTACGGATTGAGAACTCAATATTTTCCACGCATTATTATTAGCCGGCTGATGAAATATTCGGCGTCCTTATATTTTTTATCAGAACATCAAATAATATTACTGTAGCTTGACATACTATTGTTAAGGCGTGGAATAATATTACATTAGCGTCTCGATAATATCATTTGGCATCAGGACGCTAGTAAAACGTCATTCGGCCCCTTAAAGCGCGCCAACACTTAATTAAGAATAATGTGTCATTGTAATTATGAGTTTTTTTTTATTTGTAATTACTGCAATCCCATTTTTTAAGAATAAAAAAATGTTCATAATTCAGGGTCTTTCATTCCTTGCTGTTGTTACAAAAAAGCAGTTTTTTCTCAGTGCGTGACGATTGCATACAGGGCGATTTTCGGTTGCTTCAGGGGTGATATTTGGTTGCTTCAGGGGTGTTTTTAACACCCTTGTCACGAATCACGTGAATAATGTATGCTAATGTACCCCGTCGAACAACATGGAGGTGGTGGTGTGGAAATGTGCATGTGTGGGTATATTTGTGTAACTAGCCAGACATCTAAATAATTCGATTGCCGTGGTAATTATTGAGTAGTTGTAGACGTACCGCTGACAATTCGTCAGCAGTTTACCCAGAACTACGGGATGTGGACATGACTCGGAATGACGCAAGGTAGCTTGCGGTCGATTGCTTCGGTGGTAGAATTTTATAATATCTATGACTTACATGTAGGCAGGTACGTTTAAAAAAATGCAAAGAAGTATTTGGAATACTAAAATATTCTAATAGAAAAAAAAACTTATTGTTAGGCTGAAAGTCATAGTCGTAAATATTATGTTGTTCGCATAATATTTGTAATTTTAATTCAAATTTTGTGCGAATTACATTCATTTTGAATGAAGCTTTGACTCATTTTTAGTTTTCGATCAGATATTGCTCTAGTAAGAATCTCTAATTCAATTTCTATTACGTCCAAAACAAAACTCTAAAACAAGTTAATACACACAATGTGTGTCATAGCTTAAAGTTTATATTAAAGTTTAATCCTAGATTTTAGCGTTGATAATAAAAAAGTTAATTAAAAATATGCTTAAAGTGAATTCAATACGATTCCGAGTAATTACTTGTAAGATTTTGTGATTAGTGCATTAATAAAATTTAATGTTTAATTCCATAGACGTTGAAACTTTTACGTAGGCAATTTTTTTTATATGGGACTTATAATAATTTGCGAACAAAAATTTAAATGAAAACTTAATATAACACATTCGGGCAAAGGCTGTATAATCCAGATATATTAATTTGTCCCGCGTTGATCTGAGTTTTCTCATAAAGTGTAACTCAATTACACTCGGAGGCCTTAGCACATACCAAGAGGGCTCTAGCTCGTCCTTAGACACTATTACGTTATGAATATTAACAATTTATTTCAGGAGAGTCCTAGCTAGGGTAATTTTAGAAGGACATTAGTAAACTTTGCGTTTAAAAGTTAAAGAAATAACAAGGAAGAAGGTGTTCTGTCTAATTGGGATAAGGTCTCTATGTGGATCTGAATTTATAAAGTTAGAAACATAAAAAAGAATAGATGAATATAAAGGGTTTGACACAATTTTCTCAATGGTTATATCTAGGGTGATTTCAGCTTTGTTTTCCCTTTATTAGTTCACTTCTCGATATTTGGAAATTTTAAGCAAGAGCAGCATAAAATAGAATATGGACTCAAAAGTTTTGAAATTAAGTGTGTTCTTTAAAACGTGACGTGTTTTGACAAAAATTGAATTATTTCCACTGCCAATCATTTTATATTTGGATATTTGTATGAATGGTAAGAAAGAATTAAAATTTAAGAGTTATTGGGTAGATCAGTGTATTTATTTATTCTTAACCTAATTTTTTACGTATGTCCTAATATTAACACTTATCACAATTTTGTACGAATAGCAAAACCTAATTATCTAATTATCTACCCCATGAAGTAAAAATAAATGAATCGATACATAGTAAAGCCTTTAAAGATTTGTATTTAAATATGTTTTTCAATGATAGTTATGATGTATAGGATTAAGATTGAATGTGTTAATTTTGTATCGTCTTTCTTATTCGTGTTTGATTGTGCAATATGTAATTAAAAAATGTACCAAATACCGGTCCCAAAATGAGTTTTTATAACTCCTGGGAATATAATACATGTATGTTTTACATTAATAAAATAATTTAAAAAAAATTAATTGAAATATATTTTCTTAATCTAGACTTAAATAAAATCACTTTATTTTTTATTTTTTATCTCTTCTGGAATTTCTTCATACATTTTCACTGCTCGGTATATGATACATTAATTTAATGTCTTGACAATAAAATAAAATATTACTAACGTAGGAATTAAAATGTACCAATAGTTTTTTACTTGTTTTTAGACAATTTAAATATTTGGAGATTCTGCCGGATTAAAAAACCTGTTAGGACGTATAAATAATAATTAATTGAAGATATTAAAGCTTGCGACTTCTTTTTTTCAGTATTTTTTTGGTTCAATTTTTTTTTACATGTTATCCGCAGTCTTATGGATAGTGTAGTCTAATGGATGTGATACCGCATACATTTATTTAAGTCGTAGCGGATAAGAGGTTAAACGATCGTGGGTAATTTTACTTTAAATCAATCGGAATAATATTGGATAAAAGGAAATGCTGATGTGGTCAGGGGATCGTTAGGGTACGTGTTCTGTAGATTGGGACCATTCCAGCTTCTTCAGTCACAAAATGGCTGCTTAACCAAAATGGATTCCATCTTCGGTGAGGAGGGGATATGAGGAGTTAGGGGAGGGGCAATACAGAAACGGTGCCATGAAACTAAGTGCCAGAATGTGTTCAGTTCGATCGTCAAAATGTACGACCTGAGGATGGTGTCGTAAAATCATTCAGAAAAAAAGACTTACAATATTCTCGCTACTACGTCTATGCTTGCATCACTCAACGGTTATTTAAAACATCAGGAATTTGATTGAGAAAGTAAGCATTTTAGCAGTAAGCTTTATGATTGCAAGTGAGATTCTTACCGAATTAACGCAGTTCCCTAAGCATCATAAGGTGCGGATAAGTAACAATATTTATGGTAAGAAAACACTTAACATAAGTAAATGGTTAAAAATTGATTTCATGCTAATTCTCCTTTAAATTGAATTGATTTTGGTGTCGATTCATTCCTTAAGCAGGTAATATTAGTTACCGGCATTGTCGCGTTTTTCAAGTATCGGAAAAGCACATAAGCATTCCTGAAAATGAGTTTTCCATTAAGCTTACATAGCCGGCTAATGGATCTTTTGAAATCGGATTCAACATTAATTAAGTCTGGCTTTTGGATTAACGATGTCTTCAGCAGCGAATGAGAGTGTAAAACAGTTTGTTTTTCTAATTTTTCACCTAAGCAGTGACATCAAAGGAGCATTTTGCTACCGGTAGTCATGAATCTAAAATACGTGTACATTTGGAGCAATATTTTATTTATTCTGGGTGCGAATTCGTTACGTTTTCTGGCCTTCAAAGAACTCATTTCGTATTCTTGGAACCAACCTGTTATTTCGTTTTTTATTTTATGTTTTCCATTTTGTGTTAAATTATAAAATTGAAATTTAAATAAATTGTCATAGCAACATTATAGACTAGACTAGATAGATCTTAGATAAATAATTATTTATCTATGCTATAGAATCAATTAACTTAAGTATGTAGGTAAATGGAATACTCTTGACTTTTGTACAAAATACCGTTATTTTTGCCATCTATAATTAAAGAAAAAAAAATTTATTTTACTGTACA
This sequence comes from Micrasema minimum, assembly GCA_022494985.1. Lineage (NCBI taxonomy): Eukaryota > Metazoa > Arthropoda > Insecta > Trichoptera > Brachycentridae > Micrasema > Micrasema minimum. The sequence continues at coordinate 1,809 of JAGVSP010003439.1, read as the reverse complement.
ATGGGATTTTCATATTAATATATTAAATGTGTAATACTTTGGACTGGTTCCGAAGCGTTAGGCTGATCATCTTATCTTCGATCAGCTACATCTACAGCTAAAGACAGGGTTTTAGTACCGACCCGCAATCAGCGCATAAAATTTGGGGAGCGCGCTTTTGTGGTTGCGGGCCCTGGTGCTTGAAATGCTCTCCCATCAGAAGTGCGCAACTGTGAGAGTGAAGTGATGTTTCGAAAGAAACTTAAGACCCATTTGTTCTCTAAATCTTTTGATTAATTTTGATAGTTGTATTTTCTACTTAGAAATTGAGTTTTCATTCGCTTTATATTTCCCATTTAATTCAATATTTGAAGCGCCCTTTAGGCATATTTATACGAAAACGGCGCTTTATAAATTATCCATAATAATAATAATGTAATAAAATTATCGAGATACACTGCATTTGGTGTACCAATGCAGTGCCCTATGCATCATTGGTGTGGATAAGAGAAAGTAGTACAATGTACGACAGTGACAAAAATAATGTCAAAAAAAATAAATTATTTTTAAGATTTTAAGATGACGTTGAACTTAAATACAAATATTAAAAATTAAATTTTCATTAAATTTATTTTTTTTTTTTTAAATCACTTCATTTAAGCACCTATCATTCTTCTTCTTTTTATATTTTATTATAATTTATCCAGATTGAATACCAACTTTAATACTTCCACAAGGGTACGAATGTATGACGGAAAGCCTTGAAAAAGTATTGTTCGTCTGTCCCGAGAAGTTATATTCTAATCTAATCATAAGTTTTCGGATTCGTATGAATTGTTTTTAAGAAGTCCCCATGAATCTTTATTACCTTTTCGAAAATTTTCTGGTAATATTTTCCCGAGGAAAATTAAGACGAGGAAATTGGAAGGTGAGGAAAAGGAAAGTTTGAAAATTCATTACCAGCTGTTACTTTACTTCGACAGCTGGAAGAAAATTGTATCAAAAAGCGTATTGAAGTTGACGGAAGAAACATGTTATGTCAGTTTTTAAATGATTTTTTAAAATTTTTAAACTTGCGTTAATTTGTGATTTTACACTGTTCGCATTTTAATATCATTCGAAAAATTAATAATTATTATCAGTAATCAGTGGTTTAATGTTTTGGATCAGGAAGAAGAAAGTTTTTGCTTAGTGATGGCTATTATAATTATGTATGGTAAAGATTGATTACATAGTAAAAAAATATTGCTTTATGAGTTAGACGATTAATCGAAAGGTTCAGCGATTTTTATTCAAGCGAAATTTATTCAAATAAACTTAACATATTTTACATTTAAGAAAATTCTGGAAATTAACAGATTATATCAAATATTTTTAATTTTTATTTTTTATTAGTATATTTATTTAGTGCTCTATAAATTTTTACATAGACTTATATAATTATATTACACTTAATTTTTTTCCCTAGCTATTTTATCCTACACTAATATTTCTCACACATATATTTTTTACACTTAGCCCTAAATAACTTTAATTTTGTTCATTTTTTATTTCTTCTGGCATCTCCTCATACATTTTAATGCCCTTATACATGAGAAAATTCTGTGACATAGTTTTTCTTTTCTTTTCTAATCTTATATTTTTTGAACCTCTTGTTGCATATTTATGAAAAAAGTCATTGTTTTTTAATTTGTTTTGCAAATATCTTGGAATTATCCCTTCAACAATTAATTTTATTAGCAACATTATATTTAATTCTTTGGTCTACGACATAATATTCAAGAGTTTAATCATTTTTTTAATGTTTGTTCTTCTACTGCACTTCAATAT
>JAGVSP010003438.1:0-22529 GCA_022494985.1 Micrasema minimum | reverse complement strand
AAGGCGCGCTTTAGCCCACCAGTCCAGTATAATTTTTTTTGCACTTTGGCACCAGGTAAAACAAAAATTCCGGCGATATAAAAATATTTATTTTGTAGTAAATTAAAAATTTCAAAGATCATCTGACTTTAAAATCGTACGACTCTAGCATAGGATTTCAGGAACATCCCCAATGTAAACAGGAACACAAAACGTAACAAGAATCATGTTACTATCTTACTTTCATAGGGTTAATTTCCGCTTTTGAAGCGTAAACACTTAACGCTGACAAGTAAACAAAATTTCGGGGGGCTTTATGACGACATAAGTGGTTTTATCTCCCCTCGGAGACAAAGGTAAATTTATTATAAAACATTAAAATGAGGTTATGAATATTTTTGTTTAATTTTGAAGCAAATACAGATGTGTAGTGATTTACTGTTTTGTTTCAGCTTAATATTTATAAAGATATTGAAAAAATAAAATGTGTGTAAATAACAATAATTAATATAACATATTTATTAGAGTGCTTCTTAAATAGGCAAATTTTTTTTTTTTAAATTGATGTGCGTCACCCTTTTTATTCTGTTCTAAGGCGCAAAAAAATAATACAAAAATTTTTATTTTATTTTTAAAGTAATATTTAAAGGTCGCTACCAGCGATTGAAAAATAAAAAAAATGTATATCTGAAAAATCTTTAATTAGTTCTGAAAAAAGACAAGCAAACATAAATTATTAACTATTAGGATAAAAAAAATTGTTACTTATGCTAATAAAGTAGTTTCTTTGTATCAGGGTACTTTTGCCTGAATTTTTTCACAACCAAAAGAAGGAATTGTTTTTGTTCTTCATCTGTGGTAATTAGTTTATTAAATTCTTCAATCAATGCTACGCCGCGTTCCGCAATGTCGTTCACCACTCTCATAGAGCGTACAATTTCTCTGGAAGCTTTGTAGTCTTTATCTTATTCCCAAAGACGAGGGTCTTTTTGCAAAAATGCAGACGAAATTCCCAGGATTCTGAAAAATCTTAAGGTGTTGCTGGTCACGAAATCCTCAATATTTTTTTCTTCGATGTGACTTAGATCCAATGTGATTCGCTTTGGGCTATAGTCTGGACCTTCCTCATTCAGTGCAATCACCATTTTTTGTTTGCTTTCAAGAAAAACTTCGTCATCAAAAAAAGCAAGCGCAACAAGTTCTTCGGACAGATACCATAAATGCCCCAGGAACTTCGTTAGAGCTTTTTTGGACAAAGCTTTGTTTATATATTCAAATTTCTTAAGATTTTTTAACAGTCACAAGTCATACCTTGGTGCTGAAGTTGCCACGGGAGCTTGGGAACCAGCATCTTACATAAATCGTAACGACGAAACGCAAATTTCAGTAATGGCTTTAAGTTCTTTTTTTGTCAGTTTAAAACTGGTCTCTGAATATAAAAAGCTTAAGGCAATAAATTGCTTTTCCATCCATCGTGCACGATGAAGACCTGCTGGAGCTCTGAATGATATCCCTTTATTAAGCATACCTCCCAAAAATATTATTGTAAGTGTCAACAGTTCCTTATAATCGTCACGTGGCTGATAATCATTTAGCTGTTCTTCAGCAAATGAAATTGTGCTGCCTGCTATATTTTCTACGCATCTTAAAGCGTCAGAGTCTGAAGAAACTATATTGAACTTATTCTGGTCAATGTTAGGCCAAGCAGATTTAATTTTTTTTGAGATCAATATTTCCGGTCCGCTTGATGGACCTAGTGCTTGAACTACGATTGCTTCCAGCTGTATTTCAGACGACAGGCCAACCAAAGAGCATCTTTTTCCATCTGTTGCTCTAATAGAATACAAGCACCTGCTCTTAAACCAGTGTTAACCGCAGTGGTGTCGAAGCAAAAGCATTTTATTTTGTCGCTCAAGTTCCAAGAAAGAATAGTGTCATAAACAGCTGAAGCACACGCATCTCCAGTTCCATGACTGAGTTTTGGAACTGCCAAAAGTTGATCTACACCTTGTCCTGACACTAAAATGGGAAGGCGATCCACTTTTTTGTGTCCTGTTATGTCTTCGATCAGTTTACCATCCCAATGAACAGCAAGAGGCGTATTTGGGTTAAATTCTTTCTTTAAGGATTCCGCTACCCTTTGCCTTTGCTTCATACGCTGGCGACGAATTGAGGATGAATTTATATTGTACTCTGATGGATCGGTACCTGCACTTTTGAGCGTTGATGTCAAAACAACAGTTGTCGAAAACAAATGTCGTGTGTCCTTGTAAGGATTATTATGACAAAGAGTAGCATTAGTATGTTTAATCATGTATAAATGATGAATATAACTGTTTTATGTACATAGAGCTGCAAGTTAACATTATCATAATTTTTTTCAAACTTTGACACGAGGTAGCGACCCCTAAAAAACATATAAAAAAAAAAATAAAAAATATGGGTTCGTTTTTTAGATGATAGAAGCGAATGGCGGGCTGACGCAGTAATTTTTCAAAAGTCGAAAAATAAGAAGCACCCTAATATTTATGCCATGGTGTGCTTTAGGGCGTTAATATGTTGAAAAAACATAATTGATTTTTTAATGTTTTAATATTTTTTTAAATTTTTTTTTTTAGACAAATTATTAACTTTAAATTATTTATGGCTGGATGTGTAAATTACATTCGCTAAAAAATCCTTTTTGTTGGTTTAGTTACAAGAAAAATTATTTATTTGTTTGTTTACTTCATAAGTTTGCTTACGAAGTTTTTCATGTACTAATCAAAATGACGATTTTTTAATACGCTACGTAATACTATGTAGGTTTTTGATGATTGTTAAATTACAATTAGTTGTTTGCCAATGGTTTCAAATTCATCATATATTTTTTTAAACGTTGTAAAAGCAATAATTATTGTTTTTTTAATCTCATCTTACCCTTATTTTTACAGTTATCTGCCTTTTCTGTTCCAACCACTATTTTCCTTCTTCCACACCTCCCGACCCTGTGCCACGCGATTCCAATATCATCAGGCCATTTTATTTTCAGCACTCAGACGTATCATTTATCCATCCACCTAAATTAATAATTAAGAATAAATAACCTTAATTCATAAAATAATGTCATAAAACAACAAAACAATGATAGAAAATTACAGTTAAAAATCTCAACAGAGACGACAATTTCTGAAGGCAATACGGATATCTAGGCGTTTACAGGGCTTATGACCTATATACTGCCACTCGATATACTAAACAGCAACAGGGTAAAATCCAGAATTGTTTTCAACAAGTATTTATACACACTCAAAAGGTTGTTTATAATAATAGGAAACATAAAACACCCAAAATGTATTATTTATTATATCTTTCCTGAAAGAAAAGTGTTCCAACATAATAAGATGTGACAAATACGAGGGCATAAATGATAAATCGTCTTTGTATTAGGGCCATAAATTTCACATTACATATATTATTATTATTATATTATGTTCGAACTCTCGATGTGTGGGTGGTAGGTAATCATGAAGCATGATATAGGTTTATCACTTTCTTTGATGGCGCTAAAGGAGATTTTTCCGAGTATGTTACAAAGACATATTTTTACCTCTAAGTTCCTAAATCTGAGCCCTAAAGGAAGAGCCAGCCTAGGAAGTGTCATAATTCTACCTAAAAAGGTTTTCCATGCTGGCACTTTATTTTTACGCGAATTTCTTCGCCCGCTATAAATTTTTAAAAGATTTTCGCGGAGTGAGTTGTGCCATTATGCTTTTTAGAACCCATCTCATCAGGAAACAGAACTTAGTTAAGTATTTTGTCGTTTTGTAAAAAAGTTGATATGGCGTTATGTTACCCGCAAGTATCCAATATGTCAAACTTTTTGACGTTTGACGTTAAATTTGATCCTTTGAAAACTTGAGTATACGTAAAACCATGAATATTTTATTTTGCATAATCTTTGGATAACAAGCATTACCATATTAAATATTACAATTATTTTACAGTGAATTTTAGTCTCGGCGTCCTGGACGTCAGCGGTAGAAGTTCACATCAGAACTACGGGACGTGGACCTGATTTGAAGCAGTTTATGGAAACATACTCCACATAGGTAAATATCGAAGGCCATACAAAAAAATAGTGTGACTACAAGTTTGTAAATTTTACAGGAGAGACAAAAAACGTCACAGTTTTGTTAAAATCCGGTGTGACAAAATTCGCTCCATCTGTGATTGTGATTAGTAGCAATTTTTTTTGGAATAAAATAGTTTATACTGTATATTTACTGTATTGAAGCTTTTATCGAAAATTAACTAATGGCATCAAATATTTTTCAAACTATTTTCTTGTGTAGCCGACAATATGGAATGATGATGATGATATAAAGGATTATTTCAAGGCTGTGTATGAGGCCAGCATTAAAGAATTGGGTGTTATCAATTTTCAATGCATGGTAAAAGTACTCTCCTCAAATCTTTAAAACATCCGTCATTCATTCTCTTTCCTATCCCTTTCCTTGCTTCCTCTATTCCATTTCCCGATGTCATATTTAAGTATATTTTAAACTGTTAATAAACTCGTTAATAATGCAACGTAATTTACCAATACTCGGTACAATAAATGCTTATCACTAAGATAGCTAAGGGTTGGTGGGAAGATATAGCTCAAAAGCAGTAAACCCGCCCTTATACACTTGCTGAGTAATTGCACATGTTTTAAAATTAAAAAAAATTAACAGCAATTTTTAAAAATCCTTCTGTTACAGAGCCTTTATTTTACCTACCATTTTTTCCTCTCTGACGTATTTTTTGCTTTTAATAAGATTTTTCTATCAGCAATTCGATAGCCCCTCATAAAAATGTTCAAAAAATAAAGCTCAATGTGTTTTTCATTTAGAGGTATAACACGTAGATAATAAGCTTAAGTGCAAGAGGAAACTAACTTAGCTTTCGTGATAGATTTTTATTTTGCTTAATATTAGAACTTTTTAAAGCTCGACCGCTTTTTCTAAGGCTAGGCGATTACTAAAAACAGTGGCAAGAAAAAATAAAATAATTATTTTAGCATCTACAGATAAAACGCTTCCTTTCTCGTACTAAATAGAATGTACCTACGGCTTTATTTAAAATACAAAAGGTCTCGTTTTGATGGGTAAATGTTGGCGCATTTATTTATTTATTTATTAACGGCACTAATTAAATTTTACAAAATTCACACAAGTTAAATACAGTGAGTGAACAATATTAATAAATAAAAACAAAGAAAATGAATCAAATAAAAACAGAGACGAGACGTTTGTAAGGGAATATATATGGATATCTACTGGGCTGGATTAAGTGACCTCTATAAGTATTACAACATTTCTCAATTCAACTAGTATTTGATATCCAATTATCATAACTTACAATTATCGTATTTGGATACACTCAACTCAAACTCTCCATTTACTACTTTAGGGTACATTGGTACATCAAGTGCAGTGTCGCTTGATCATTTTATTACACGAAGGTAGGATGATTAGTCTTACGTTTCAGTAAGAGGTCCGCATAGTGGTAGTGCATTTGGCTACCGTGCATGAGCTCGCGGGTTCGATTGCCGTAGGGCGTCAACAAGAAATATTCATTAACATGGGATTTTCGTATTAATATTTCATGGGTGATACTTTCTTTTTTAGAAAGCAACCATTTTATTTCCTTTCTAATTTGTTTGAAATTGTAACAGCAAAAATAAATCTCGGTTATTTTCGTCCGAACTCAACTGGATCAAAGGTTGGCACTGTACTGTGCAAAATTATTTAGTGATGGGTGTTTAGCCGTAAAGGCTATCTATCCGTATGCTTATTACTACAACTACCGAACTAGGGGCACACAGTGTACTTATAAATATTAAATATACTTGTTAATTAGGATATGATGATTAGGCTTTTACATATATATTTTTACAAATGAGCGCATTGAAATTTTCGTGTTTCCAAAATGATATTTCGAGTTAATTGACAGCCACAAGCCTAAAAAAAATACACGATCACGTTTTTGGAATAATTTTTCAATTTTTTTTTATTTTTTTGTTATTTATTTTATTTTTTTTTATGAATGTATCTTTTTGTATGTATGTAAATTCTTTTTTTTTAAATTATTCACACCACAATCCTACCAAGCCAATTTTGTGGCTTGTTGGTAAAATAACTTAAGATGACAGCAATATACGTAGAATTAATTAAATATTTAAGAAAGGTCTTTTACGATGGTTTGGTCATGTGGAGCGAATAAAAGACAAAATAACTTCTTAAAGGATTAACGATGCGAGTGCGCCTGGATCTAGAAATCGAGGAAGGCCGCGAAAGATATGGCATGATCAAGTACAACAAATACTTGAAAGTGGTCATGCGGAAAGTCGAAATAATCGACGCGAGTGCATGAGGTGATGTATGAAAGTGGATGAAGCAAGGGGAGTGTGCCAGGACAGAGTGGTGTGGTGCTCTATCCTTTCTGCCTACACCTTCGGGGAAACGGCGTGTAGGTTAGTTAGCTGGCTAGTTAATTATTAAATAACACAACATTTTTGAACATAGATCGCATAAAATAATTATTTAGGTACCTAATGAATTTTTTTATGTTTTTTTATTTGTACATTAATATGGAGTGCAATGTTAAAGTTTAGTGAGTAGATATATTCCAGTTTTTTAGTTTCAACCTGTGTTGAACTGAAGTGTATCTTATTATGAATTCTAGCTATATAGGTACCTATCTACGACATGAGAGAGGGTATTTGACAAAGCTATTAATTACATCAGCGAAATTTGTTAATTACAGAAATATAAATGAAAGTGCTTTTCTCTGAATTACTCAAGTGAAGAACTTCCCACTTTGTCTAATAAGTAATTAGAGATGTTTTTAATTAAACAGCCTATAACGAAGAAAGTCGTTATATGTATGTGAAATATTTCACACGTGACACCCCGTCGTTGTCACTAGAATTACAAATCAAGCAATGTGCCATTTTTGGAAAATATATTCGTGAATTAATTAGTTGGATATATTTTTATACAATTCTTTTTCAACATGCTCTAAATAGTACACTGAGGACTAAATCAGTTCAACGACTACTTTGCAAAACTCCGCGGTAGATTTATTGTTCTTAAATAGCATTCCATATTATTCTGCTCCTAAAGTTATCAGAATATAAATCATAAAACCTTAAGGTTCTTGTAAATAAGATTTCTATTTAAATTATTGATTAATTTGTTACGTTTCAGCTAAAATTCATAAATAAATATACAGATTATAATAACGAAGTCTTAATTTAACGAACATAATAACAAGGCTTTGCATAAAAGTTATTTTTACGATCAGCTTTTATGAACATAATCTCAAAATATGACAAGGAAAGTTTAAACTTTAAAAGTTTGACATAATATGAAATTTAGTGCCAAAGAGGATAGTTTGTGTTTATTTTAGGGTACTAGAAAGTACTATAGTGTTCAAAAATCAAATACTGCTTTGATGGCTCGATACTAAATATGTTTTCGTGGAAAAGTAACCAGGTTTCAATGCCACAAAATGGCGTTTATTTTTTCAATAATTTTTTTAATACGAAAATAAAAAAGATTTCCACTAACCATGTGGTTATCAGTGGATTTTTTTAGTTAGTCTTGGCATATAGAATCATCGTAAATAAAAATAAAACAATGAGAAACAAGATTTGATTTTAGCTGTGAAACTTATACAATATAAAGAATAACAATACCTACATACATACATAGGTACATAGGCAATGAGAAGTGAATATTCAAAAGTATCACCTATTTACTATTTGATTAAATAGATGCTCTTTGGTGGCCTTTTTTAACAATGCTATCTTACCAATGCTGATTATTTCCCTAGGTAGAGAATTGAAGATTCTGGGGATCGCAACTGGTAATGATCTTTCGCCATAGTAATTATTGAATTTAGGAATGATTAATTTCGCGTTTCTAACTAGTAAAACGATTATTTTGTAACTGCATAAATAATTTTTTTCGTCTCACTTCTAGTTGTCCAGCGCACCTTTGAGGAAATCAAACATAGGTTTAAAGGGTTTTGAAATATAACATATTACTATTAAAATTTCGTAATTTAACGTTAAAATACGAGTATTTTATTCATTTGATTTGTTCTAAAATAATATAATACAAAAAAATGGGTATTATATTCCAAGGAGTTACTAAAAATCAACTTTTTGCCAAAATACTTACCTAGAAATTTAACGTTGTTGAAAACGAAAGATACAACATTTTACTGAATGACTTGTTAAACAAATTGTAATTTTTAAATTCCTTAAATAAAAAAATTGCGATTATTTATCAATTAACTAAACCAAGCGTTTTTGTTCCTTATTGTAACGTGAGCATATTTTGGTATGTACAGGGTGCCCCAGGTGTCTAAGTAATGTCGGTCCTTAGGGGCGCTTTTCCTGCCTGCAAACTTGGCCGGGATATTCCGAGCCACCCTGTTGTGTCAAACTTCGCCATTTTGTTTATCGAAATAAGTTAACCATAAACATATGTAGCTTTCGGCAAACAAAACTTTTCACTGTATAGAATATCCCCTCCCCTCTGCGCCTACAATGTATGAAAAAGGAAATTGTTTGTTTATGACCGAATCGACGCCATTTTGAAAGGCACTAAAGGTGTGTTTTCTCTATTTTCATTTAGAAAAAAATGTTGTGAAAATATATTCTTGCTTTGATCTACATTCGTTAAAATCAATCATACTTTAAATATAAATAATTTTATACAACATTTTGAGTGTGTTCAAAGACTTCAAATACCCAAGACGGGATACCTACTCCCGTCTTGAAATAAGTCCAGATTTGTGTACAAGTATTTGAACACACCCAAAATGTTGTATACAAATTCCTGGTCTAAATATAAGTTAAATAAATTTCAGAATCATCTGCAGGCGATTAGGTACTAGTAATGAATTTAACTCGGTCAGAGTCTTAATTACAAAAAATGAAATAATTTGCTAATAAATACTTAACTTCAATATCAATGCATAAATGGAGCTAGTTACGCGCTGGTGCATGGTTTTCGATTCGTAACATATATACAAAATCAAAAATGTTACCTGGTATGGATATTCGCTAAAAATCGGAATGGGGAATGTTTTAATTCATAAAGTGGCCACTTAACCCAGCCAATGACAAGTCATAAGCCCTGTAAACGCTCGAATATCCATATTCCTGAATTTGAAAAAAATCTACCTCATCTCTGTAGGGATATAAAATGAAATAAATAATTTTCATTTATACATGATTTTGAATTAAAATATCGTTTCAAGGAAGAATTGATTCGGAAACATTTGAGTATCGAGGCCGAAAAACATATTATTTCATTTGTCATTTTTACTTTTTCGCTTAGTCACTGGAAGATTAATTAATGATATATTTTGATGATGTCATTACAATCCCATTGTTCATAAAATTAATATATATACCTACTACTGTATCAATCAAGCGAGGATCACATTGGACAATTAATTCCGGAGGTTCCGGGTTCGATTCCCGGTGAGAACACGAAAAAAATGTATTTTTCTCAAGCCGGGGTGTTTGCGACGTTGTTCTCCTCTGTAATTGGGCCACCTGGCCTGTTGAGGTGGTTAAATAAAAAAAAAATAAAAAAATTCGATGATGCCAATTTTTTAAAATTATTTGACTTTCTCTGGTGTATACTGAATACACCACTTAAGCAGAGTTCTAAGAAGTAAAAGTAAGGCAGTCATTCATTATAGTTCGTATGAAATTAATAAATATTAAAATTCTACGAAATTATAAAAATAAAAAAAAAATCGCAAATTAAATACTTCACTTGTTAAAAATACGTACCGACAGATTTATCAAAGCACAAGAATAAATAATAGTCTTGTATGAAAACCCTTAACCAACCCCAAGCTGAGCTGAATTTGTAAAATACTTAGTGAGTACGTTACTTGTTCAAGGACCGGCAAAATAAACAGTGAAATCATTATTTTAAAGGGTGATAAATATTCATAGTTTAGGACCCGTTTTAAAGTTTAAAACGTGATTAAAAATTTACATTCTAAAACGCGTATGATTTAATTTAAATTAAAATAACTTACTTTCATGAATTTATGTAAAACGTAAAAAGGTTCTGAATTATAACGTAACATTACGTACGTAGGTAAGGAAAAACCAAGAGAATGTTAATTGTATGCTTGATATTCATGCTTATTTATTTTCAATGATTAGCAAAAGGAAATTTAAAGATAACCGGTTTCGAAATCTCTGTTCCTGCTAAATACTTTCTAAACAATTTTAATGATTAATTATATATATATATATATATATATATATAGTACAAAATATATAAATTAGCAATAACACGCATTGGTATGTACAACTTTCAGGTAAAATGAGTACCTAAATAAAATAATGACTTACTTAGAAGCTCCGGAAGCGAGTATGGATTATTCAGGCATTTTTATGGCTCACGACCTGTCATCAGCTGTTATTATGTTTGCTTTCGCAGTTCAATACTAGATTTTAAATTCTCGATCAAGGGCTATATTCGATTCCAGGTATTTTGAGATGTTGTAATTATCTTTTCAAGATAATCTAGAAAAACACATTGCATTTAAAAACATTATGTTCCACATTTTAATAAGATTCATCCCATAATATAAAAAGTTCTAGAAAATCTAATTTACAAGTTTATCTTCGAATGCCTTTAACATCCCGCGAGTAATTTCTAAACCAAGCTAAAGGCTGTATTCAGGTTGATTCACGTTACTAGCGGGGCGGGGCAGAAATACGAAGCCTAGGCTCGGGTTAGGGACTCCCCGTAGAATAGGACCAGACGACAGTAGAACCTTATTGGCCGCAGTGAGATTTTACGGTCACGTTTACATTTTTACGCTAAAGAGCATTTTATCACCTGGTTTATAAAGGTTTAAGACATATATATACTTTAAAAACATATAGGGGAGATTTTTAAGTAATCTACTTGGAATAGTAGATGTAACCTTGCATTGAGCCATACGGTGCAAGTTGAGACATATTTTGGAAATAAGTTGCAAGTTGATTCGTGTCAGTTTCGCGTGAGCTTCCACCACTGTAGTTTCAAGTGTTCATCAAAGTGTGTAAAAAGAGTAACGTTCGGTTATTAGTTTTTTTACCGTGGAGGGTAATTGACCGAAAATGATTCATAGACGCATGTTATCTGTGTTGGTACGGCGATTCTTCCTTGATGTAAAATATTGGTCAACACAGTTTAAATGGTGTCGATCCTCAATATTGAAAACGATTCTCGTCCTGGTAGTCTAGAAGCAGATGGTGTTGGAAGACCGGTGCAAAGATCACAGATAACTGAAGAATGTGGCATTTCAGAAACATCAGTTTCTATGACTCTCCATCATCGTTTTATTAATGTCCAAGGTTAGCGCACTTTGGATGTCACAAGTTTTCACACCATACCAAATAAATGGGAGAGTTCAGATTCCAACTGATTTGGAGCTCTATAACAAAGGCAGGGAATTTTTTTCGTCTCGCATAGTGACAGGGGATGAGACATAGATTCACCACTGGGATCCAGAAACCAAACGAGAATAAAAACAATGGGAGTGCAAGGGTTCTCCACCACTAGAGAAATTCCACAGTCAACCGTCTACGGGGTAAAATTATGGCCACCATTTTTTGAGACCAAAACGGTATAATTTTAATTGACTAACTTCAGCACAAAATTACGATTACGGGGGAGTTCTACGCAGGGTTTTTGAAGAACTTTAGTGAAGCAATCCTCGAAAAACAGCGAGGGAAAATGAGCAAGGGGGTGCTGATGTTCGTGAATGAAGGTTAAAGATCTGAACCATCATCCGTACAGCCCAGATTTGGCACTCAGCGTTTTTTTACCTGTTTTCTCATTTGAAGAAAAACTTAAGGGGAAAGAGATTTTTGGACGATAGTCAAGTGATGCGCCTAGTTTAGGACTATTTCGCAGAGCAAGAAAGATAACTTTTTTCGTCTTGCTTTTATGAAATAAATAATCAAGATTCATTTTACTTATGCATCAATGCAGTGCTCTATGCAGAATTCGCTCTATGCACCACTGGGTGCGAATAATGGAATGTAGTAGTAATAATTTTACTATATACCTTTTAACAATAAAAACAGTTACAAAATTATTTGAAAATTCTCGACGTTTATAAGCTTTTAAGTGAAAAAACGTTTGATAAAGAATGACGTGGTCTTAGGAAGAAACAGTTTCAATAAACCAATACATATTGACATAATCGTTAGAAATTGGTTCTCAAGTTATACCCTCTAGAAGCAGGTAACTGCCGATCGGCGTATTGAATCACTATAATAATTGTGGCGATAATTCACAAAGCTAGGGGGTTCTTAATATTCACGCTGCGGGCTCCAGAGAATGTAAGGGAAACTCCACCCCCGGCTAGGGACAGTTAAGATGTGACACTCCCCACCCCCACCACTATGAATAATGCAGCATGCAGCCTACTCTGCCTCGTTACGATATCGTTTAACTGAAAATTGAAAATGAATAAATGAGTGAGGAAATCGCTTCATTAGCAAATATATATTTTTTTAAATGCGTTTTATGAAAACAAAGATTCTGGATTTGATTCCCGGTGATATCATTGCTATCTCAGAAATGAATTATTCTGAAGCCATTATGCGCTTTAGAGTAGCCAACTTCAGAGAACGGCTGTTTGCATCCAGAGCGAGGTAATTTAAGCTTCGCAGTTATTATCGACCATCTTGGGTCGTCTTGGTTACCTGTTTATTGGCTGTATATTTATTGTTACTTTCTTGTACATTATTTTGTTTCTCTTCTATCTATCGATGATGTTGCGAAATAAATTATGATGAATTCTTTGTGACGACGTTCTAGCTTATAATCATCATTTTCCGTATACGATTACTGATATTCACACTTCTCAATTTCGATAATCTGATTATTGATATGGATATCAAAACTAGGCGTAATAGGGTATTTTGTAAAATATAATGTGGCCACTTAGGCTAGCCAATGAAGTATCATTAGCCCATCAAAGCTTAGATATCCATATTTTCATCTAATATTGATTGAATGTTAGCTCAACATGTGTGAAATTCAGTTTTGTCCACAAGTTTTTTATAGGCCCAAGGAGGATGATACGCGATCTACAATTATTTGAACAAACACAAAATGCTGTTAACTCTGTTAGTGTTTTTTAAGAACATAAACCATTTTTGGTTAAATAAAGAGATACAGAGAAGTTTGTAGACAATAAACGTGAAGGAATAATCGTTTCACAAATTTTGAACGCGTTTTAAAGGTAATGCAAGGAAAATTTGAAGGCATGAACCCCGTAAAAACGAATTATGTCTTGTGTAACGGGTTTTACCTACAGGATTAGGGCGATTTTGTAGGCAAATGTTAGAGGCTTTTATCCATTCTGAGTCTCACGACCCTTACCACGTCCTCACAAATCCCAAGTTGAGCTGAATTTCATTTTAGCCTCTATTCAAAATTGTCAACAGATTCCTCGACCACTTTCTTTCAAATTGTAAATATAACCTTTGTATTCAACTTAGGTATCAGCTCACAAGGGCTAAGTTATTTTCTGAAAAATTGCGGTCAGATGGGGGGGTTTTATTGAAATGACGGGGGATTTTTCAGGATTAGGATGAGGATACTTCTATAAACAACTGAAACATATCTATTGTTTAAGTATGATCTTGATAAAAAATATAACTAGAGTAAGTACTTATGGGTAGTATCTTGTTTGTTTAGTAATATACAAGTAATAGTAATATAGTAGACAACACAACTCGCATGTGGATTCTTCTGTACAAACTTAACATATATACAAGTTTCAAAAATTTGTCATACAAGGTTGTCAGATGATGGGCGGAATGGGGAATGTTGTAATACATCAAGTGGCCACTTAACCCAGCCAATGACAGGTCATAAGCCCTGTAAACGCCTAGATAACCCACATTCGTTTCCAGAGTTTCTCTGTCTCTGTTGAGATATCAATAATATCTAATATCAGTTCAGCATGGGTATAATCCAGTAATTTGTCTACAAGTATTTGTATTCATTCAAAATGTTGTTGTTAAAAACTTATTTTAGTCGTTCTTTCATCACTCATTCGCTCCACATGACCAAATCATCGTAAAAGCCCTTTCTTAATTTTGTCGATAGTGCTTATCTCAGCCTTGCACTCTGCTCTAATTTAATGCAAGTGTGCCTGGATGTAGAAGCCGCGGAAGGCCGAGAAAGACATGGCATGACCAAGTACGTCAAGTACTTGAAAGTGGACATGTGAAAAGTCGGAATAATCGGCGTTTGTGCATGAGAAGATGTATGAATGTAGAGGAAGCAAAAGAAGTCTGTCAGGAAAGAGTGGTATGGCGTTCTATCCTCTCTGCCTACTCCTACGGGGAAATGGCGTGATGGTTAGTTAGTTAGTTAGTTTAATATAATAATAATCACCAGAATAACCAAAAAATGTTTTCATTTATTTATTATAAAGCTCTTAAAGATAAAAATGTGTTTAAAATTAACGAAAATCAAAACGAATGTATTGATTTATTGAAATTTATGATTTATAATATTTATGTATATATTTTTAAAATTATGAGTTTCCAACTCCATCCCAAATGGACGATAAGAAACGAAAAAATATGAAGATTCTTCGTTCTAAACTTTGTGCTTAGTCCCCGGATTTCACAGGGTCACCGGAGGTTTTCCACCCTTTTTGTGTGCGACCACCCGCACCCTTTCTTCATGTTCTGAGAGTCCACGGACTTAATAACGACAAATATATTCCTACACGTCTAGCGGGGATGTAATCTCTTAAACCCAATCTGGATGTAATAAGGGTAAAATCCCCTTTGAAAACACCCCTATGGGTCGTATTATTATAATAAACATAAATACGTATGTCTTTAGGTAGCGGGCGTTTTAATAATAACCCTACAAAAGAAAAATAGGAAAATAATGTGCCTGGGAAATATTACCAAGAGAAAGTTTTCCACGTTATGAGTTATTTATTTAAGAAATTTAGGAGAGGAAATCACTTCGACCATATTTATTTATACATCAGTTCATAATTCATTTGTATTTATCATTTTTAAGGTATATTTATGAACTTTCATTTCACATTGGAAATATTTTCCTTTCTTT
The DNA here is from genome assembly GCA_022494985.1 of Micrasema minimum. Taxonomy (NCBI): domain Eukaryota; kingdom Metazoa; phylum Arthropoda; class Insecta; order Trichoptera; family Brachycentridae; genus Micrasema; species Micrasema minimum. The sequence continues at coordinate 7,380 of JAGVSP010003438.1, read as the reverse complement.
TTTCCTATCCCTGTCATCTCCTGTTCTTCTTATTCCATCCTTCCCTCTTATCTCTTGTTTTATGATATTTATTTTTTCTTACTTATTATGCTTATGTAATGTATATTTGTGAAAAACTATAATTTGTTCACATGCTTTTGTTTGTATTCTACTACGGTTGTTTTTCTGGAAATAAAATAAAAATATAAAAAATATGGGATTATTTTTTCTCGCATGGGTGTCCCACACATTGTTAATTTTTAAACCATTAACTTATACGTATAGTTCCAATTTTATTGCAGTAGCAGTAAGTAAATAAAAATTAATTAAATTAATTAATTTAGGACGAAAATGACTAAAAAAATACTTTTAAATGTAAAATGTGTGTTCCTTCTTCTTGACAAAGCCCTATTACCAGCTTATTTATGTTTAAAAACATGTATGGCTTGCTTTTGATGAATGTTATATAACGAACAACGAAAACATTATAATAGCACAAAATAGCACCAATTATCTGATAGTGTCAGTGCCAAGCGAGAATTTAATTCAATATCCTCATTACTGTAATATATGGAAAGTAAGAAGGAGGTTGTACAAACGGGAAATTTTAAAGGAAGGTAGTTTGACTGATCCAAGTATAAAGCAAAGTAATCCACAAAGTGTAAAATGTTCAGAAAGCATTATTAATTTATTAAAACTTTTCAATAGAAAAATTAAAAGGAAAGCAAAGGAAAGCAAAGGAAAAAAGTACAATGAAGTAGATTTAAAAAAGGTGGACACCTATGAATCTAATGTTTACGTTTTTTATTACATAAAAGTAAGATCCAAGTTATCAAACATGAAATATCAATATTAAAACCAAATTTAAATAAATATTTCATGTTGACCCCAGAGGGAATAGAACCCAAGTCCTAAACACGATAGTATAAAAAGTGAACGAGGCGGAGAGAACAGCTAACATAAAATGCATGGTGACGCAATCATTATCATCGCCTTCGTTTTTATCGATCCTGCGTAATTTTAAATAATTAATTGTTAATATTTATTATTAATTATGTGCCTACCGGTTCGAAAGGTTGACAGCTTCAGATACTTAGGTGTTCATATAAGATGGCAGCACGCACAAGGAACTCGCAATCCGTCTAGGAATTGCTGGAGCAACCTTCAACACGATGCGTGCTGTCTGGAACTCCAGTTCATACTCGGTTAAAAAAAAAAATGCCGACTCCTTAATTCCTGTATTGTGCCGGTGCTCCTTTATGGATGCGAATCCTGGCACCTCACAAAAGTTCAGAATGCTCGCTTGTTGAGCTTTGAGAATACGTGTCTGAGAAGGATTCTCGGTATTAGGTGGTTTGACTTCATAACCAAAGTTAGGAAACGGACGCAGCAACCTCCAATAACTGGAGTCGTGAAGATGCGGCGATGGACCTGGCTTAGGCATGTACTCCGGATGCCTCGGGAGAGCCTGAACCCTAGCTGCCTCTTCTTTACGCCTGCAGGATCCTGCCAGGACGCCGTCCTGGCAGACCGTCGACGACCATCCTACGGATGTATTCGGCGGAGCTGATGGATGCGGGCCTGACGTGGAAGGAGGCGAGAGAGCTGGCTGGTGACAGGGTCTCCTGGAGGGATCTAGTGATGTCCACATGCTCCACATAGGAGCGAACGTGGCGAAAGAAGAAGAAGAAGAATGTGCCTACCACATAGGTATTAATGCGAAAATACCTTTCAGGGGTACTGGTTCCCCAGTTAGGAATGCGCTAAAAAATAGATTTGTTATCCACAGAATAAATGAGACGTATGAAATAAATAGGTGTCTCAGAAGAATCCTAGATGCGTGCGTGGTGGTTTGACTAGGTAAAGAACTCAGAGGTGAAGCAACGCACGCAGCAACCTTTGGTATTTTTCAACTTTCACGGCGAAGGCGTTTCGGCTTGCTACGCCAAATTTAAAATATTAAAAAAAAAAAATGTTATACACACAGAGCTATATGTAGGTACAATAAATTGAGATTAATATTTCAAGGCAATATATATAACATAGCACTAATTAAGTGCACAACAATGTATAAAATAAATTTCTGAGGAAATCAAGAGTGAGGAAACAAGTATTTAAAATGTTTATGTTGTGTGTATGTATACTACATATTATGTTCATATACCTCCCGAGAGCCTTAACAATGCTTGCCTATTTTACGACACATCAGGTTTTCGGCACCCTGGACGTCCCACAGTCAATCCATGAAAGTGCACTTAAGCCTGCGACCGATAGTTTGGCTTGGAGGCAGTTTGTTAAATCCATATGCTCTACATAGGGAGCAAATATGGTGTGATGATCTGCTTATGGGTTACTGTGTTTATGCTCAGAGCTAGTTGCTTGGGGTGGATCTTATCTGGGAAGTCGGCAGAATAATTCCGCGCACGGGATGCGAACCCGTGCTGGCAGGACTAATTCCATAGTAATTACCGCTTATCTTCTCAACCTTCTATCAAATCTTACCAGCCCATCTCGAGAGGTCGGTTACCAATCTCGTGAATACTTCGTTAACTAGGATTTGGAACATTATTAAGATTATGAAACTCGGCAGGGCTACCAAATCAGATAAACTTTCAACTCCGACGCCTCAATTTTTTAATACCCACTTTTGCTTCTTCAAAGTTTTATTAGGAAAAATTACTTCCAACTTTTATATTTTATCAGTAAAATGACTTTCTGTTGACTTCAACTATTACGTTAATTTGTAAAATGCTGACTTTCTCATACAAAAAGGTCTTTTCATACTTTAAAAGTTGATTTAATAAAGTTTGTTTACGTAATACACACGTAAGGTTGGACAATTTGTTTCAGTAAAATTAAAAGCATTATGATATGAACAAAAAATCACACAAAGGCACTGTCTGTTCGTGGTTAAATATGAATTTTGAATTTTTACGTTCTGAATGTCTTAATAGATATGTAAGTTAATGATTAACTTATTTTAACATTACTTGAAACTTATTTACATTACGTTTTAAAAATAAGTTTGCAAGAGTACTAAGAAAAAAATCGAAAAATTATTAGAAAATCAGCCAATAATTATTGAAATATTTTTGTAAGTGGTTTATTTTCCCTGTTATTGAAATTCATTTCATACATGATCATCATCATCATAACATATCCGCTCCTTCCACAAACTGCCTACAGGTCAAGCGATCGGCCGCCAGCGCATCCTCCCAAGTCCATGTCCCGCAGCTCTGACGCGAACTGCCGGCAAACTGTCAACAGTGGAAGTCCAGGACGCCGAAAGCCTGATGCTATGTAAAATAGGCAAGCATGGTTAAGGCTCTCGGGGGGCATACGCAATGTATGGCCTAGCCAGCCGAAACGCCTTCTCCGGATGACAGTAGATACCGAGGGTTTCTGTGGTCTTATATATGATAAAAAATTTAATTTTACGATTGCTCAGTTCAATCTAATGCGTCTCTTTGGTACTATAAATGTTGGTAAGGTAGAAATCATAAATCAAAGGAAAAATCACAGCTATAAGTAATGCTTTCTAAAAAGAATGCATTTATTTATGGAAAAAATTAACGAAATTTCAAAATATCACAGCCCTGTTTCAAGGAGTTTACGCAAAGGACTTAAACATCCTGAGAACAGAAATGGCTATTTAGGACAGGATTATCCTTGCATCGATTTTAAAGTCGATTTAAACCCAAGTCTTGTGTAGTAGACGTTTTCTTATTAACTTGAATAGTTATAAGTGGATATTGGACTCTGAAATGAATAAAGAGATTCCGGATAACAGAACAGTGGAGAAGTGATTATGGTAATGTGAACAACTTCCATGCTACATGTATAATATAATAATATACATTATACATACAATAGGAATGCATTTGAACTTTAACAATTCAAACAGATAAGTTTTTTGCTAAAGTATAATGAATTCACTGAAGATATGAAGTATATATGAATAGTTTATAAAATAAATGAGAGCTTAATCTATAATCATTTATGTACTACATTGATATGCTTATTATATTATTATTAGTTTGCTTGAGTATTTTTTTATTGAATAATATTCACTTTTTCAAATATTGGTAGAAGCATTATAATAATCAAAATACCGATACGAAACAAATACATAGCTTATTACTGCTATAGAACATTTAAAATAAATGAATATCGGGTTATGATTCAACAGTTAATTAATAGTTGTAGTTTCAGCATAAAAATTAGAGTTTTTAGCATGTAGATCAAATACTTTAATATTTAGTTGTTAAATATTTAAAAAGAAACTTTTGTTGCTGCCGATAATTTTACGTAAAGTCATAAGAAAACATTGATGAAAAATAGCATACTTTTATGAATTGAATTGAATTATTATTACTGAATTATCATTATTTTGTATTAACACAAAGCAGGATTTGATTGAAATATTTCTTTACTTAAATTATACAAATTAATTACAAGTAACAATGTGCTATTAACAATTTATTAACAAATTATATATATATGATGATATGATGTTTCCTCCAACCTGTGTTATTTTGTGAAGGATAGGACGATGATAGGAAAAGTAGGAAATCAAGGGGAGTGTTTCAAGTGAATGTGCCTTGAAAAAGTCAAATGGATGGTTGTTTCTCTTTAGCGTTGTTGACTTATTAACATCTGAAACGCATTCGAGATTGTACGTATCTTTCATATATTTGTGCTTGTGTGCTGCTGCTGTCTCCCTTCTACTCAGACGCATCGGCTGATGGAGTGGAAGAAAGATTGATGCGTCACAAACCGAACGCTTAGGCCGATCGTGCCTCTCTATCGCTTGTTCCGCGTTCTCGCTTGCACACTCGGATCGGTGACAATGAGTCATGCTTTTTCGTGTGTGCAGCCGGCGTTATTCGATTTATTAGACGTTATCACGTCAAATATATATATATATTTTACACAATAAACAAGATTATAAGCAAATTTTCTGAACATTTATTTGCAAGAAATTGGGCGGCTATATTCATGGCAGAAAATCCTAAATTAAGTATTTAAAAATAGCCCGTTAATTACAGCAGTGTGACAGTGCAATTATGTAAATAACAATATGAAACAGGTGTCAAAAATGTATAATAAAAGATAGTATCTTGTTTCAGAGTTAGGTGGAGTTAGTCCCATTTCCCCTCCACAATACACAGTAAGCAGTGAAATTTGAATGAATAACGATGTTGTGTTTCTCCCGTTTCTCCGTTCCGGCACTAAATTTAATTGTGTTGTTAATAATGTCTTTCCATTATGTTTGTTTGACCCAGAGGAGTGTATTATAACAACTCGGGCCGGTTTAATAAGTTCCTACGGCTCGGCTGTCCTACAGACCAACTGTAATTGGGGAAGAGGAGGTGAATAATTCAACCAATTTAACGCGTGTTGTGTGAAATTTTACCCTTATTTCTGATTAGGTAGCTTACTGTTTTTAACCATTTCAAATTGACAACTTTAGGTTGAGGTTATTACAGGGCTTCTCAGAACAATGATTATAGTTTTGTCACTTGCATTTATATATTACAAGTACCTACTCAATTTGTACAAAAAAAATATAGACACCAAACCAATGAACTAATAATAAAGCCATCTTTTAAAAAGGGTAGACTGAAAAGATATAAAGTGACACTATTATGTCTTTACTCGACATTATTTCCTCCACGATTTCAAACATTTTTAAGTATACCCATGTCAGGTCTTCTTTAGCATCTTTATTTTAATAAAGATTATTTTCAACTTTATTTTTTTTTAAATATTGGGATTCTTTTGATCTTTTTGATATCCTTAAAAGAATGATAGTTTTGTCTAAGTCCATACATTATTAATATTATTAAAATATTACGGAGAGACGAGTACCAACTTATCTAATTGTGATTGATTACATTAACACAAATATTACTGATGTTTATGACAGCAGCCCATCCTGGATAATAATATTTATCCTACTTAGATATATATTACGAATTGTTCGAGACATTAAACGGATTTATAAAGTCTAAAAGTATTAATTTTCATGAGACGTACTTAGGCTTAAAGCAAAACACAAAAAAACTTTCACAGAAGAAAATTGAATTATTTCCAGCCACTATCAGTGTAGGTACTCATATCTCTCTTCTTTCTGAAAATGTAGAGTGCTGAAATTCAGTGGCGCTTTCATGAACACGGCGACGCCGACGCTACGAAAAAGCACCGCGCCGCGACGCCCTAATAAATTATTCCGACAATTCAACGACGTCCATTCATTTCAGGCGTCAGATCTTCGAAGCTTTGGTCATGGTATCTGCGCTTTTATGTAGGTACATACTTCCACGAATCTCCCAGAGACTGTGAAATGGTATAAAACTTTCAGAGATAGGTAGGTACCTACTATGATTTACCTAAATATTTAATTTTCGATAAACTTATAAATTTTTAGAAAATAAATTCAATAGAAAAACTCTGATGGAATTAATCATAATGAAATCCATGTAGGTTATTAATATCTATCTTATATCGCTCGCAATAACAAATAGTCTGATTAATTAAAAGCTGGAATGAAAGTTTTAAATTTTAATTCAGCAAGTTAAGAAAGTTGCGAGGTTAATTAAAAAAATAAATAAAACAAATCAAGTCAATTATAGTGAAATACTTCACTCTGAAGATGGCGCCTTCAACGGTAGCCGATTCTGGTTGCATCTAGACAGAAAATGTGGAGACAGCCTTGAGAATATTTCCCATATAAAAATTGGAAGAGGCACACAATGCTATGGACAGTGGTCCAGTAATAGGTCGTAGGGTCCCAATATCGATGTCTGAATTATGACATAACATTACTTCTAAGTAATTATAATTAGTCATACTACCTGGGGGTATTATTGAAATCCTGCTACTATAATTATATATTCATATATTCACATCGAAACAGACCACATCGCTTTGTCCGTTATTAGCAACATCTGTAGCTCAATCACAGATAACTATCGACGTAGTTAAAAACGTGCTAATCACGTGCTAACGCTAACGATTTGAGCGATCACAATGACATACCGTTCAATACCGCGATCGCCGAGCCGAGCATTGACGATCTGAGCCGAGCGGAGCCGATCTACGCCATATCGCGGCCGTACGTCAAACGTCAAATCATCGCGCTTGTCGGATTTTTTATTATGTTGCCTGCTTTTCTCAATATTTGGCTTGCCGAAAACCGGCTAAATTATAATAAAGATTGAATGAATATATGTGCGAACAAGATATATCTCGGGAAATGGCTCGCGACTAGTATGCGCTCGTTTAATAATCCCGATCGATAACTTTTAACGCGTGTTCCATTGTGATCGCGAAAACGTTAAACATCCATGGGTAAGAAATCGTTATCACGTCGCTTATTACCGAGTCGCTAGTGATCTG
>JAGVSP010003437.1:0-20501 GCA_022494985.1 Micrasema minimum | reverse complement strand
GAATTTTATTTTGAGGGAGCTGTGATATTTAAGTGATTAGATTTTATACTAAAACACAGGAAAAAAAAACCCAGTCAATTGCTTTTAACAGAACTTAAACAAATGATTACTTTCTCTCGAGAGTGATAATTTTATCCCCCATACAAAGTACAAACCGGCTGTAACTCAATTAAAAAGAAGTTATTATATTAACGCATTAAATAAATTAAAAACTCAAGATCTAAGAAAGTGGAATATCATGGTCAAGGAAACTAAAAATTTTCATGAACTATATGGCTATCTGAAGTAAATAATTACGGTTTTGCATAGATAGATTAAATTGTCATTAATATGGGACTTCATTTTAAAAATATATAAAATGAATTATTAACATTTTGAATGTGTACAAATACTTACTAAATTAATAACTGGATTATACCCGTGCTGGGCTGGTTCATTCATTATTGATATCTCTATAGATACGAAGAAGTTCTAGGATATGAATATTTTAAATTGCCTATTTAGGCGTTTACAGGGCTTATGACCTGTCATTTTCTCAGTTAAGTGGCCACTTGATGTATTACAACATTTCCCATTCCACCCAAAATCTGATAATCATATACATAACATTTTAAAAACCTTCTAATATATATAATTCTTCATATACAGAGCTTCTGTTGAGATATCAATAAAAATTAATTATATTTAAAATATTTTAGAACCTTTTATGTGAGGCTTCTACGCACAAACACATGCAAACGTCCGGTTGTTTCGTGGGTAGTAGAAACAATGGCGGAGTACTAAATCTATCACATTATTTATCTGAGGTTGCATATTACAACTACTAGCATTCTCTAAACCCTACGCTATTTGTACGCAGTTATGCAAAAAACAGCCAGTCCGCAATTTAAGCTAAACAAAGATAATATTGCTACAGGGTAGAAAAAAACATATTTCATATTCTGCTTAAATCATTCAAGCAGCTTTCATGCAAAAAACATTAAAAATCGCCATATAAGTTTTCTGCTGATTGCAAAAATTTTGCTTTAAAATCTGCAGAAAATATTTACGCCATACAAAAATCAAGGATTTGGGACTTTAAGGTCAGCCAGCTCCATATAAAACTGACTGCTTTTTAAAAAACCTTTAAATCTCGCGATGCTTATTGAAAAGATGACATGTCATGTAACTCATTCTAATAACTTATTCCTAAAATGCAAATTCCAAAAACGAACTTTCAAAATAATGAAAAACGTTGTCAACTATATATAAGCGTCGATTTTTACACTGGCTAACTTGACTAACTATTATAAAATGATGTATTAAGTCATTTGCAAACATTTCTAAGCCATCTGATAAGTAGGAACTTGTAAAACGCTCAAGTTTATAATATCATGTTCTTAGTGCCTCGTCAAGTTAGTGTTACCCGGGATACGGAACGCGAGACTGATCACTCTACAAGACAGACTACTTGTAGCATTAATTTACAGAAAATAATATATCACAATATTATACAGTCTGCTACGCTCTCGTCTGGTTTCCTGAACACAGCAACATGACAGTTGGGATTGAACTTGTAAAGTTACTCCACTTCGCAAAATTCACCTTTAAATGTCACACTTTTATTGCGCCACAAACCGGACTTTGCAACTCACAACCTCTCTTGGTCTTAATTATGACCAAAGGTGACGTCAGCTTCGATAACAATCAATCTAATTCTCGTTAATGGACCAATGAAATAACGCGTTATAATGTAATCACGTCACATCCGCACTACACAATATAGTCTAGTTCTAGATAATGAAATTAGCGCTGTGAGACAATATTACGTGCGAAGCCTTAATCTATGACGTACAGGATTCGTTTTTAAACAAATTCCGACACGTGTTGATGTATTTGTTCTAAATACCAAAACTACTGAACTTTTTATAGGTTTTGTTGAAATCCTATTGATGAAATATGAGGAGAATATTGACTTGATAAAAATAAATGCGGTAAATAGTAAAAGAGGTTGTGATTTAAGAAAAAAGAGAAAAAGACGAAAATGAAATAGAAAAGGTTAATATACTTCTTCTTCTTCTTTTACCACGTTCGCTCATATGTGGAGTATGTGGACATCACTAGATCCCTCCAGGAGACCCTATTGCCAGTCAGTTAAATAAACAGCTTGGATTAAAAAAAAAGAAACATAAAAACTAGGAATAAAATAAAGCAGAAAATAAAACTGAAGGACAAAAAGTTGTTCAATTTTGTTTGATATAACATGGAAACGGAAATTTAGGATTCGGATACCTACTGCAAACTAAACCACAGAATTTAAATGGCAGAACATGACAAAAGACATAGATGATAAATTTATTATCATAACTTAAACAGTACAGGTATCAGTTATTATTGATATCCCAACAGTGACAGAGAAACTCTGGAAACGAATGTTGGTTTTCTAGGCATTTACAGGCCTTATGACCTGTTATTGGCTGGGTTAAGTGGCCACTTGATGTACTACAACATTCCCCATTCCGCCCAACATCAATAATATCTGATATCAGCCCAGCATGGGTATAATCCAGTAATTTGTCTACAAGCATTTGTATACATTCAAAATGTTGTTAGTACAGGTATGGTTTACACAATATAATTTTAGCAGTTCTTAAGGACTTAAGAACTTAAGTTAGATGTGCAGTTTTCTGCTGGTTACACATATTGGAGGTAGATTTTGAAATCCATATTCTCCACATAGGACGGATATGGTAGGATAATGATTTTAACTTTGTCTTTCTTGCCTTATTAAATATTACGTAGCAATAAGATACTTGTACAGATTATATATACTAGATACTTGCTACAGTAGCAGGTAACACTTTAGATTAGCATAAAATATTCATTAGCAGTAGACAAACATGCATTAAAATAGTTTAAATTACATTGGTATATAGACTAGAGAGTTAATTCGTAAAGATTGCAAATTTTTCGAGCCCTATAAAGCAAAGAAAGTGAAAAATAATAAATCAATTTGAAAGCGAATCTCTCTTTGTATCTGATAGTTACTTATTATGAAAACACGTTTCAGCTATTTAGTATTATTTTAAGTATTGACATGCTGAAACATTACTAAAATTAAATGTAATGTTGACTCGCTGAAAAATATGTTTTAATTTGATGGTGTGTATTATTACGTAAAATATTAACTCAAATGTGATAGAGGATAAAAGGTATGAAATTGGATAACCAAGAGTACGACATAAGTCAATTGAGCGTACCTACAATAATTTAAAACACTGTATTCCGACGAATTAATTTTTCACTACAGTAATCTAACAAGTATCATAGTGAAATAAATTCTCATATCAATGAGTAAGTAATATACAAAGGAGATCATCGATGTCTTAAAAGTTTCTAGTCCGCTAATGGTAAACAGGATAGTGCTAAGGATTTACCGTTCAAAAAACCATTAAATTTCGGTTCTACTTTTAAATACATTAAACAAGTAAGGAAGAAATGGGAAAATATGAAACGCAATCTCCTCTAAGACGCTGATTTCAGATCATGAATAAAATTTCGATTCCTGGTGAGATAATAGTAATTCAATATGATTTTCGTAAGGCCAGATGGCATGTGTTAAATTCACTGCTGCTATTACGTATATTACAGCCTGTTTTTTTCCATCTGGAATGTTGAAGAATATATAAAAAATATCTTTACCGTTTTTTTTCGCAGGTAATTTTCATTGTGTGGGAAGCTAAAACGTAGTACAAAAAATAACTTTGAATTGAATGACAGTGGGATTTAAAACTTCTTTAGAAAATGTGAAAGCCTCCTTATTAGGTATGCAGATAAGAAAGGATGAGCTTTTTAGAGCTTATTCCTATCACTTTCCTATTCCGAAAATCTTACCTCAAATTCCAGAAACTTCTGGAATACATAGAATGGTCTGGAATACCTGACTCAGTAAATAAAGAAATACTGCGTAATTCTACGTAAAAGATTTCGGAGGTTTATTGAAATTTACATAATGAAAAGCGGCGTTTTATCGTGGAAATTTTTATACTATATTTTAGTTATATAAACTTCTTCCCTAATGGATTCTCATATAAATAATTGAGGTATGAGTACTGTCAAAAACATGTATTTGGGTATTATTATTTTACACTATTTTTTGTCTCCGTTGAAACTGACTCAACATGTTAAACAGCTCGGTGCAATATTTAAGTAGGAAAAGTTTCAAAATTAATAATCGCAAGTATCTGGAGTTACAAATTTAAAAACTAAATACGTCAATAAAATACTAATTTTTATTACAGAGCCTTAAGCACATGCTTTAAATTAATTTTCTGATCGGCTCTATTAAAAATTAAAAATTAAAAAATTAAAAATTAAAAATTAAAAATTAAAAAATAAAAAATTAAAAATTAAAAATTAAAAATTAAAAATTAAAAATTAAAAATTAAAAATTAAAAAAATTAAAAATTAAAAATTAAAAATTAAAAATTAAAAATTAAAAATTAAAAATTAAAAATTAAAAATTAAAAAATTTAAAAATTAAAAATTAAAAATTTAAAAATTAAAAATTAAAAAAAATTTAAAAATCAATTATTATTAAAATTTGCCATACAAAAAATTGTTTTGTAAATTCAATTTTTTTTAAAATCTAATCTTGGTTCTATAAAACTAATTATGTCAATATTCAACATTTTGATTCGTGTTCAAATACTTCTGGATTTTATCCCAAGACGGGAGTAGGTATATATTTTATTTTTATATCCCTACAGAGATGAGGTAGAATTTTTTCTCAAATTCAGGAATATGGATATTCGAGCGTTTACAGGGCTTATGACCTGTCATTGGGCTGGGTTAAGTGGCCACTTTATGTAGGTACTACAACATTTCCCCATTCCGCGTATTAGCGAATATCCACACCAGGTAACATTTTGATTTTGTATATAAGCTACGAATCAAGAATCATCCACCAGCGATTAATTTAACTCGTCAGAGGAGTCTTAACTACAAAAAAATAAAGTAATTTTTTAATAAATACTTAACTTCAATATCAATGCATAGATGGCGCGTTCAACTCGCTGGTGGAAGATTCTTGATTCGTAGCATATATACAAAATCAAAAATTTTACCTGGTGTGGATATTCGCTAATGAGCGGAATGGGGAATGTTGTAGTACAAACATAAAGTAGGCCACTTAACCCAGCCAATGAAAGGTCATAAGCCCTGTATACGCTCGAATATCCATATTCTTAAATTTGAGAAAAAATTCTACCTCATCTCTTAAGGGATATAAAAATAAAATATATGTAAATATTCAATTATGTTTAGTACTACAATGCCCTGACTCGACACGAACTATCTAGTGAGTCGGGGCCAGATCATTGGCACGGGTCTCTACTGATTGAGTTGCCATCCCATTATTGTGATTATATTAAATGTGAAATGTAATAAATAAATAATAAATAGATTTTCATTTTGTTCTAAAAAGGTCATTGATAGTAAACGAAAACAAAATAACGGAAAAAGAACACTTAAAAAGATAGGTATTGTACATTTAAGGGAGAGAGGAACGTAAAGTGACACAGGAGCAAAGGGAAATAAAGTTCTGTCACCGTGAGTCAAATAAGGTGACAAAGTGACAAAATTGTACAGAAAAAAAGGGCAATGTTGAAAATATGTAAGATAACCATTAAAAAAAAGGATATTACAAAATAAGGTAATGACGTAAAATATCGTGAAGAAAACAATGTGCAAAGACTTTAACTTAAGAATTCCTACATTTTGTAAGTATTTTTTATTATATATACGGTGGCAAGGGAAAATAAAGTGACAGGAAAATAAGATGACAGGAATTTTTGATAACACGAAAATAAAGGTGACACTGAGGGATCGATCCCACCTCCACCCGCGACTGTTATAAAGTCCTTGGGGACTCTGTCAGTCACGCTATTTTATGTAGGACTTTAATTTTTTTTGTTTTAAATACATCAGCAAATTGCAGGGCTAAAATTTTCAAGTAAAGTTAAGAAACAAGGGTGACAGCATCAATCAAGTCAAAAGAAAAACACGATGCCGCCACAATAAGGGGACAGAAAAATAGTAAAATAAAGTGACAGGTTAGGTGCAGCTGAAGCGCTATTTTTGACGATTATTCTTGAAAACGAGAGAGTTGTATGCGTGATAGAATTTTAAGTATGAATAAGGCGAGAGAAGGAAGCCGAACGAAAGACTCAGCTCCCAGGCGATGCCAGAAGACCAGAAAACCAGTCAATTCAGTAGAAAATTGCCCCTACCTTATGGAGACTGGAAATGGGAGGAGATCTTCTGTCCTGCACTGCACTTCAAAATAACGTCACAAAACACAAAACGGATCACAAGATTTCAATACAGACACAAGTACACAAGAGATGAGAGTCTTAAAGAGTTCAAAGTTGATTTTATGAGAATGCGTTTATAAGATGCGTTTTTATAAGCGAGTTGATAATTTGCGTGCGGGTTTTTGTAGAGGCGGCGTTATTGTTGTAATTTTTAGACTACCCGCGAAGTGCCATAGATAATTTGGTATTTTGGATAGAGGACGGTATGGAAGGAATATAGGAATAGGAATCAAGGATTTACTGGGGCAACTTGTTCCAAGAATGACCAATTAATCTCCATATCACGAATACCTACCTCTGTTTTGACTTTAGTTAAGACAACGCCATTTAATTTAACCAAACAGCCTATTAAAAAATCTTGACCTTTTTGATGAAATTTTAAGATCAGATCATTTGTCAATTTGAAATATCTAATGTTCAATTCTTGTTGCAACAGCTTAATAGTTTGTGTAACTCAATACCAACATACACAAATGTCATTTAAAAATATAAACCAAGTCCTTCTATGTGTCATGTTCGTGTTACGCAACATTACAGTTCGTTACTAGAATCCTTAATGACAGCGATTAGTGTCCTGAACCAACACATTACACGGACATTGGATACTTTTGACAGTGTAAAATAAAACATAGAAAAGAAATACATATATTTCTAAGGTGTTTCTTCGCATGTACATTGGGCGTTTTTCAAAAAAGATGGGATTTCCCAGACTTTCGGTCTTTTCTTATAATATTAGTAGCACTGATATAATTAAACTGCGTGTTCATACAATAAATATACATTATTATATCTTTATAAATCCAAGCGTTTATTTTACTTTTGACATATAGGCGCCTATAAAGTTCCGTAATTATTGACAGGCAACCATAGATCGAAAAAATGCAATTTATGTTTTTTTGTCTTTACGATAGTGAAGCACATGTTCTTTAGCTCCAATATTTATCGATATCGATGTTTATTGAGCCTACTTATGCAACGAGGATTATTCAAGTTGATTTTTTCCATGAAAAAAATATAAAATGTGTTTTAAATTAAAGCCTATTTGTTTTTTTTATTCTTTGTTTGTCGCGACACAGAATTTCTCAATTTACATTACGACAATAAAATAGTCCTATGCATATTTGGGTTTTTCTGTAGCTTCTGCACCCGATGACAAACTCCAATTAAGAAGTTAAGAAGTATCGGGAATGTATTTAAAGTTTCTTTTGTAAAGAAATTATGTATTTTTTTATTGAATAAAGACTGTTCAAAAAAAATACAGTTTTACGACAGCGCTTTCGTAATATAAACCCTGCTTTAAACGTCTGGGTATGTTTATAAATTACAAAATGTTGAGCAAAAAATCAAATATTAATGTGTTAAATTGATTAAAACTTCTTCATAAATAAAGTCGATTTTTATGAGAAATCGATTCGGTAACGCATTAGGACATCCCTAATCAGTACATAATCGATCTGTCAAAAGTAAAATAAACGCTTGGAATTGGTATAGCAACAAAATTTACCTTTTGTGTGACCCAAATTATTATAATATTAAATTATAATAAAAAGAAACTATTTTTTTTTAAATCTTCCTGTCCCACCTACTTTTTTGTAACTATCAAGCGCTAAGAAACGCTGGATATAGCAAATAGCGCTCCTGTTTTAAGCTCTGTAGACGTATTGTGAACTCATAAATTCAATTAAGAGCTATACTAACTCGTTATTAAGTTTAAATTAAGTTAAGTTTAACTTATTTTAATGCTCTCTCACAGACATCATTCATGGATCACGCAAATAACCTTATCATGGTGTATCTAGTATCTACTATGAAGACATTATGATATCTTGATAAAGTAAGTAACTAATCATCACACCGTTTCCCAGGACTAGACAGAGAGAATAAAACGCCACACCACTCTGTTCTGGCACACATCCCTTACTTCCTTCACATTCATACATCTTATCATGCCCGCGTACCTACCGGTCGTTCGACTTCAACTTTACTACTTTCTCTTATCCGCACACAATAATGCATTGGGCACTGCACCAGCACACCAAGTACAGTGTATCTTGATCATTTTATTTATTTAAAGTTAACTGCACTTGGTGTACCAATGCAATGCCGTAAATTGATACCATTGGCATTGGGTACGGATAAAAAAGTAATAGTAGTAGTAATACTTTAGTAATAATCGAGTAGACTAACTTATCAACAACATTTTGAGTGTGTCCAAATACTTGTAGACAAAAACTGGATTTCACTAATTACAGGCTAACATTAAATTACAATTTTACAGAAGTTAAGAAGGGAATATGGATATGTAGACGTTTACAGGGCTAATGATTGTCATTGGCTGGGTTAATCCGGTCACTTGATGTATTACAACCCCAATTCGCCTTGTATTTAATATTCATATCTGCCAACAGTGAAATGGCGCAACGCTTCACGTGTGAAAATTATCTGTCATCCATTGAGAAAATTGCTGAAAATTGGGAATGTTGTAAAACATTTAGCGGCTACTTAACCCAGCGAATGACAGGTATCCAGCCATAAACCCTGTAAACTCTTATATATCGATATTCCCTTCAAAACTTATTGTCTCGGTGATATATCAACTGTAGACTAAGGTAGTCAGTAATATACTGAAGTTTTTTCTTAATAAAAGAATATTCTTTTATGATACCTACGTTAGCATTTAAGACGCATTTTCCTAAAAATAGATACTTTCAACTCTTTCATATTCTGTTTCACATTTTTAAAGGTACATATTAATATTTTGTGGCGTTGTATTTCATTTTTGTAACATAAAATATATTATAGTTTTTAGCCAATAAACTTCAACAAATTGCTCATTATAATTCTAGATCATCGGTTGCCGTCAACATTATTTATATAAAGTGTAGTCTGGTTCGTGGATCTAAAGATTAAACTTAGATTTATGTATCAATAACTTACAAAAGCAATTTGGATTTCGATTTCAGTTGACTTATGCGAATGCGTTTGAAAAATAATTGAAAAATCCATTTTCAATTATAAATCTACTTTATGAACAGTAGCCACAGCAAGTGGCATAATTAAACAGATTTTATAAATCCAGCACTTGAAAAACGTTAAAACATTTATCAGTATGTATTTTTTTATTGACGCGTGATTTTCATGAAATATTTATTAACATATGTGATTTTGTGACTGGTATTGAAACGTATGACTGATCAAAGGATCATCTTACCTTCATGTAATAAAAATGATAAAGATTCACTGCACTTGGTGTACCGATGCAGTACCCTATGCACCATTGAGTGCGTATAAGGGAAAGTAGTAGTAGTAATAATTTTATTATACTTTAGAGAATAAACACATCATACATTTTATAACAATTAACAGTATATAATATGTAGAGAATAGTTTCTTAGAAGAATTTTAGGTGTGCGGCGGTTTGACTTCGTAAGGAACACAGAGGTGAGGCAACGGACACAGCAACCCTTGGTATCCACTGTTATCCGGCGAAGGCGTTTCTGCTGGTTAGGCCATATACTACGTATGCCTCCCGATAGCCTTAACCATGCTTGCCTATTTTACAAGGCATCAGGTTCTCGGCGTCCTGGTCGTCCACTGTCGACAATTCGTCGGTAGTTTGCGTCAGAGCTGCGGGACGTGGACTTGACTTGGGAGGATGCACGGGAGCTGGCGCCGATTGCTTGGCCTGGAGGCAGCTTGTGGATTCCATATGCTCCACATGGGGAGCGGATATGGTATGAATCAATGAATATGTAGAGAAGTAAGTTACATAATATATTATAATAACGAGCTTCCTCTACCTAAAAGAAAAGAACTCGTGGTTAGGCGAAGGTAAATTTTAATTATTCATTTAGATAAAATTCATAAATAAATCAAACTTTAAAAGAAATAATTTTTAACTTTATTTTTAAATCTTTTAAAATCTAGTTCTGATCTTATCCCCTCCGGAAGACTATTGAAGAATTTTTTTCTGTTTTATTAATTTATTGTTTTTTTTTTTCACATAGGAAGTCTTCAGCATCATAATTTACGAAAAGTACAAGGCTAACATATATTGCACAGAGAACACAAGACTGCACTCACTTAAAAGTGTTTTGGAAAATCGGAAAAATGTGATTTTGATTTAGGCAAGTAATGTTACACTAAAACTGGATTTATTTCGACATAAGGCAAATATATAAAAACGTTTTTAACAGAAATGTAATGATCGGTGTGAATTATAACATGGTATTATCAGTTCATTTTCGACAAATTAAGACTTAGTACAATATCTTATACAGTATTCATTGCGCAATATAACAAAATATTTTTAAACGGTACATACGCTAGATGCCAAGAAACCGAAAAAAAGTTATAAGAATTGGGAGTATTTCATTACAGAACACCCAGACCTTACATCCTTACATGACAAACCATCCGGGTTTGAGAAAAATCACTTTTGTATAGAACCGGAAATCGAACCCGGAACCTTCGCGGTGTTAAACCAGCATCTTAACCTGAAGGCCTTTTACCTAGCAGTGTCGAATAATTCTCAACTCACCACGAATCAAACCCGTAGCACCCGCATCTATATTAATTTTTATTTTAGGTATTTACCTAACAAAGCACCTGTGTATTAATAATAACAAGTTGTAGATACAACTTCTACCACTTCTTTACCTTAGTAGCACCCAATGGTGCATAGGGCACTGTATTGGCTGACCAAATGCAGTGAATCTTGATCATTTGTAACATGAAGGCATTATTGTTAACTCTACAATTTTCTTCTTTTTTGGATAATTCTAATAGACCGTAGTTGTAAAGCGCCCTTGAGATAATATTTTATAAAAACATAGGTACCTACACATAGGTGCAGATTGTGACAACACAAAATATATATATATATATTTTTATTTTCTTTGTATTTGTTAATTTTTTTTTGTTTTTCTTGTTTTTTCTTTTTGTTTTCGTTTAGTTTTTTTTTTTTTTTTATTATTTTTTTTATACTGTAGAACCTTATGACAAAACTTGTATTAGTTTTATAGGGACTACTGTATAATTTTATTTCTTACAATAAATAATAATAAAAAAAAAAAAAAAAAAACGGCTCTTTATAAATTGGCTTAATTTATTATTACAAGATGACCAGTCTCACGCTTCAGTGCCAGTCCAAAGTATCACACTATGACCAAATAAATAATAAATCACTATCTTCTGTGCATAACCACGCAATGTTTCATCTTTGAGGCAACTTGTATTATCAGTAGTGGCCATCACGCGTGTTGAAACTCGAAACTAGATCAGGGTATATCGCTAGGGAGGAGGAGGAGGGGGGTGATCGTGGGGGGGTGGTCGTGCAGGTATATAAACCGGACATTACAAGGGTTTTGCATCATTCAGTTTTTTGCATCCGACGAGCGTTGACTAAACTAAAACAATGGCGTTCAAGGTACGCAGTTGATTTGTAGAAAAAAGTGTTGATATTTATATTTTTATCGATTTGGTGAACTTGTTTTATTACGATTGTGCTAGCAAATGTGTGAAAATATCGGTGGCAATTTATGAGTTAACGTAAAATTTTTCCTTGAAATCCTGTGATAGTTTTTCCGAGGGCAAAAGAAACGCCTTTTCGTCTATTCTTCTTCTCTAGTCTATTTCTATTCTAGTCTATTTTCTTATTACGTACTCGCTTTTCCGAGAAAGTAAATGCCTTACATTTAATTTTATTTTTAGGGTGATTATGACATTTCAATTTTAAATTAATTAATGTAAATATAAATTAACTTTGTAAAAATAACATTATTCCAGTATTCATTAAAGTAAAATCTAACTATTATATTCTTCATAAAAATAATGTCTGGGTTTGGAGTGATTTATTGTCGTTGAATAAATATGAATTGTAATGTAATTTACATAAAGTTTAGACAGTTAAAAAAAAATAAAAAGTAAATGATGACGCATGATATCAGGAAACCAACTTGACCAAAATATAAATGAAAAGTTTTAGAGAATGTCATTAATAAAAATTATATCAGAATCAGATTTTTCATTGATTTTTTAGATAAGAGCCTAGACACATCGTTCAGTATCAAAAAGTAAACCGCCTATAAAACAATAATACATAATATTGTACGAAAATAAAAAATAACTATTTCCGGTTGATTAAAAATTTCAGTTCCAATGTAAATACTTTACTACTACTTTCCCTTATCCGCACCCAATGGTACATAGGGCATTGGTACATCAAGTGCATTGTATCTTGTTCATCTTGATCACATGTCACGAATGTAGGACGATCAGTCTTACGCTTGACTACCAGTCCAAGGTATCACACATGAAATTAATATTATATGAAAATCACATGTAAATAAATATTCCATGTTGACCCTCTACGGGAACCGAACTCGCGACCCCTTGCACGGTAGCCAAATGCGCTACCACTTTGCTACGAGGCGGACAAATAGATGTTAATAGGCTAGGTAAAAAAATTCATACCTAGGATTTTGAAAAAAAAAACAATTCAGTAATTTTGACAATAAACTTAAAAATGTAATTTAAAAATCTCAGGGAAATAAAAAAAATTAATATTTATTTACACAGAAGTCTTCCCAATTACAAATAGCGTGTACCTAATCTAATAAAATATTTTAAGTTTTGTGATTTTTTTTTTCTTTCTAGATTATCCTTCTTCTGGCTTTTGCCGCGTACGCGCAAGCTGGAGTAGTGGCTCCCGTGGTCAACGCCGTAGACACAGAATACGACCCTCACCCTCAGTACAGCTATGGCTATGATGTCCAGGACTCCTTGACAGGAGATTCCAAGACCCACCTTGATGCCAGAGCTGCTCCTGTAGTTGCTGCTAGAGCCGTTGCTGCCCCAGCTGTTGTTGGAGCCAGGCTATCGCACGCCCCTCTTGCTTATCTTTCCCAAATTGCTGCTCCGTTAGCTTATTCTGCTGCGGCTCCTCTTGCTTATTCAGCCCCATCACATCTTGCTTATTCTGCCTCAGCACCTCTTGCTTATTCCGCCGGATCTCCACTAGCTTATTCTGCCGGTGGTCATCTCGCTTATTCTGCCTCAGCCCCTCTTGCTTATTCTGCCGGATCTCCACTAGCTTATTCTGCCGGTGGTCATCTTGCTTATTCTGGTGCCCCTCTCGCCTATTCCTCCGCTGGACCGATCGCCTACTCGGGTGCTCCACTAGCCTACTCATCTCACGCAGCTCCACTTGCTTATTCCTCTCCCTTGGCTAGATTTTCTTCACCTCTTGGATACTCAGCACAAATTGCTAGATATTATTAAGCTTTAAACACTGAATCTGCCTCATTTGCCATTAAATAATACGATATCCTAGTGTCAATCTCGATGTTTCTCAATAAAACGATGCTATCTCTTCATCTACGTCTACACATCTAGATGAGTTGGTAATAAGTGACTTAAGTGGTGCTAAAAGCGTAATTTATTGTTCTTATAAGTAGTCAAATTATGTCATCACTGTAACCTTTTTTACATAATAAATTAATTTTATAAAAAATATTTCTTTTACTTTTTCCAATAATATATATATTTAAGTAACCCTTTATTAGAATACGAATCGCATAGAAGTAATTCCACGTAAACCTACTAAATGCAGCCATGAATACTTTTGCGATTCTAAATTTATTATATGCTCGTACTTATAGAACAAAATAAGATTCCCCGTAAGCGCATATTTCTTTTGAAGAAAAACTTAATCCTTCATGAGATTTTATTGCCAAAGAAACAATAGCTAGACATAAGAAATACTTAGGCAATAATTTACTTTTAAAAAAAATAAAATATTTCAATGATCAAAATTTTATTAATATATGCTGGGTTTATCTTCAAATACTGTGACACAAATGTTATATGAAAGCCCCCCCCTTTCCCTAGACTGTTTTAAAGACTATTGAGTCTTTTTTCAGTCCGCCCAACTCTACCGATTTTTTTAACAAGCTATACCGTGATTTTAAGATTGTTAGTGTGAGATACGGTTTACGTTATGTACGCGAACAAATGCTTTCATTGCCCCTACCACTGTATCTACAAATGTTATATTCATGTAGTTATCATAAATATCATCGTCGTCATCGTCATTCCATATCCGCTCGTTATGTGAGCATATGGATTCAACAATCTGCCTCAACGCCAAGCGATCTGCCGCCGGTCCCCTGCAAGTCAAATCCGCGTACCGTAGCTCTGACGCAAACTGTCAACAGTGGACGTCCAGGACCCAGGGTGCCTCAACGCCTTGGTTATGATTATGGCTCTCGCTAGGCATGCAATGTTAGTATATGGCACAGCCAGCCGAAACAATTTCGCCGGATGACAGTAGATTCAAGGGTTGCTGCATCCGTTGCCTTACCTCTGTGCTCCTAATGTAGCTATTAATTATACTTAAATTTTATATTAACGACTATGACGGAATAAATTATGATTTTAAGTAAAATGTACGCTATTTTAAGAAATAAAAAAAGGAAAATTTGACATCTCAACAGCGACGAGAAGTTTGGAAGGGAATGTGGATATCTAGGCGTTTAAAGGGCTTATGACCTGTCGTTGGCTGGGTTAAGTGCACACTTGATGTATTACAACATTCCCCATTTCACCTAGTATTTACTATCCATATCTGCCAATTATCAGAACTTGTATATATACAGTGAAATGGCGCGACGCTTCACATGTGAACACTCTCTGTCATCCATTGAGAAAATTGCTAAGCATTTTAGCAGAAACCTTTATGATTGCAAGTGAGATTCTCTGTTGAGGCGTCAAATTGTAATTATTAGCCCATAATGGGTGAAATCCAGTTTTTGTCTACAAATATTTGGACACACTCAAAATCTTGATAGTAAAAAAAGTATTTAAAATATTTCCTGCTCGAAGAAAAGTCCTTTGTGTATATTTAAGACTATCCGCGTATTTGATTAAAAATTTTAAGAGCCTTATCCTCTATGTAATCGGGTACACATTAATGCCTACCTGCTAAACTTTGCTGTGATAATGAGATGACTTTTATTATTGTATGTCAGTCACTGACCAGTGACGAAATATGTTATCGTGTCCAAACTAAATGTGTCACGTATAGGCTATAATGATTATTGCAAACATTGATTGTTTAGAAACTGTATGACTAAGTGTATTGCCCCATTATCCTTTTATCAAATCATGTATAACATTGTTTTTTTCGAAATGTCATTTTGTGATGGGGCTACAAATTATTTAGAACGATTTAGATACGAATCAAATAAAATTTGATGTCTCGACTTGATATCTACATGATTGGTCATGGAAACAATATCATCATCCTCCATGTGCGCTAGGGACTTGGAGCATATGGATTCCAAAAACTTCTGCCAAACCAAGCTATCGGCCTCCAGTTTGCTTGCAGCTACCCAAGTCAAGTCCATGTCCCGTTGTTCTTAAGTACGATGATAATGGTATACCCATTGATATATAATACATTTAGATCTGCCTTGCAGAATAAATTATTTAGAAAAAGTAATGACACGAAGATTCTGCACCTCAATACTCTTACACGGGTCGACCTATCAGAGCCCTTCGACTGCCGGCAAGTATCCGCCCACACACCGCAAAAGGTATGGGCTTAATATAGGGTTACAGTAAAAGTATACAATACTAACCGTTCCTTACGAGGAGCGTTTATGAATTTTTCCATGCATCTAAAATGACTTTTTTTTTCTTGTGGACGGGCTGTTTCCTATTATTTAAGAAGAAAACTTTCTTTGAATAATAATTATTTTAGGCCAATTAAACAAATATAAATAAACACTTACATGTGGAAAGTAACACGATATTTTTTCTTAATTTTATTCGTACGTTTTTACACGGTTTTAACTACACAGAAAGGCATTTCGGAATGTTTTCTGAACGTCCGACTCTGCCGGCGGTTAAAAAAATACTGAATACACGTCTGGCGGAGTCGGAGGTTTTGACGGAGTTGAAGTGTCATTCATTTTTTGGGTTCAATTCAAATCTAAGTGTATTATAAATCAATGGGTATACCTGTATGCACATGTACAATACTATTCAATCATAGATGACGATGATATCTACTATTTAACTTGAGAATTTGATGTGTTTTCCGTGTGACAATGACTTTTTAAAGAAATCAGTAAGATAAGTGAAATATTCTTAGTAGATAGCATACTTTATTAAAAATAAATTATTTATATCATTGGCACAAAAAAATACTTAACCTATTTTGAATAAATTTTGCCACCTATTTTTCGCCTTTTCTGCATTTTTAGTACTTTCCAAATCCACGGAAAGTTTATTAAGCGCCTCTGTAAGTTCCACGTGACGTTTATGATTGACTACTTCCTGCCTTTGTATAAACTTCAGGCTCTCATCAACCTTCTTTATCAACTCCTTAAGTTGGTTCTCCTTTTCATCAATTTCTTTTCTCTCGTTCAAGTTTTCGCAAATAGACTCGACTATATTTCTTGGAAACCTATTAGCTGGATCCCAGTAGGGTCTTCCTGGGAACACTGTAATCTTTCGCTCCACTTTCCACTTTTTTTTAGAAGTGAAATTTTTAGACAGTATATTTCTTGCTAAGACTTCTAAATTACCGAGGAAATCGACTTGCTCACTAAGCCTGTCAATCTTTCCTTCTATTTCCAAATCCTTTACGTCGCTTACTGCCAAAGCCAGTAAAAGATTCATTAAGACAATAGGCACACATACAAGGAATATAATAAAGAATAACTGTACGACGACTTGGTTGACTTTGTCAGTATCTTCTTCAACCATTGAAGAGTAGTCGAATTCGGATGTCATCATGACTACGGTTTTTATCAAGGAATCCCACGGACTTAAGAAAGAGGTGTTTGTTCTTATGAGTATCCAAAAAATTAAGGAGAATCCAATTATAACGAAGCAGCCGAATAAAGCAAACACCTAAAAAATAAAAAATAAAAATGTAATATGTGAAGGATAACTTTATATTACACGACAAAAAAAAAAGAAATTTTGATTCATACATAATATATACATAATACATATACTACTACTACTTTCCCTTATCCGCACCCAATGGTGCATAGGGCACTGCATTGGTACAATACATATACAATATACATATATTATATATATTTTTGTAATTATATTACTTTGTGGAAATCCATGATTTCTTTATTTTAACTAACTAACTAACTAACTAACCATCACGCCATTTCCCCGAAGGGGTAGGCAGAGAGGATAGAACGCCACACCACTCTGTCCTGGCATACTTCTTTTGCTTCCTCCACATTCATACATCTTCTCATGCACGCACGTCGATTATTCCAACTTCTTACATGTCCACTTTGAAGCACTTGTTTTACTTGATCATGCCATGTCTTTCTCGGCCTTCCTCGACTTCTACATCCAGGGACAGTCGCATCATATATTTTTTTAAGCCGTTCTTTCACCATCCGAACCAACGTAAAAGATCTTTTTTAATTTTGTCGATAATGCTTATCTCAGCCTTGCATTCTGCTCTAATTTCAACATTAGTGCACCTATCATACACCTTTCATGCTCCTTTCATTATTTTAAAATAATTAATAAAAGTGAAATATTATAAAACTACCAAGTAGTTTTATTTAACATTTATTGGTTATTTTAAAATAATTAAATCAATATTTATAAATAAATAATTAAGCTAAAAATTCGCTAAGATTACTCGGTTTAAGTTAAACATTTTTCTTAATTACAATTAAGTATCTTACAAGATGTCCATATACATCTTACAAGAGGTCCATATACATTTTTGTATGTTATGTGTTATAAAATAAACATAGGTATTTATAAATTTCTGGTTTTCAACCCATTGTACCTGTAACTAATTAAATATAGAATGAATGTTTATTATTGCCTGCTCATGTCTCTCAATTTAAGTAATTAAGTAAGTAATATTATTGAAGCCAAAGGGTTATTTGTTTCATTCAGTTTTCAGATGAATTGTAAATCAAAATTTTAAAAATACTTACTTTCACAACTCTTACTGCAACGGTTGCAAACATTTGAAAGTAGTACCCAAACTCTGGGAATCGGGAGAGTAAAATAGTAATCTCCAGCCAAGAGAACAGAAGAGCCAAAGCAACCACAAGTCTGGAAACTGTGTGACCATAAGGACTTATATCTATCATTACTATCATGAAAGCCATAAGCACGGAACTAAGCTTTATCCAACCCTCCAATCTTCTAAAGTATTTCCACTTCTTAAGCCGCAAGAAGGGAATCTCCTGAAACAACAAAGTGTAAATATTATAATTTTATGTTGATCCCTACAGCGTCGTTGAGATTGCACTTTTAAATTTATATTGTTTTGTTGTATCCTACTTTAAAGAACTTAAATCATAAACCGTCATATAAAAACAAGCGTCCATACTGATAAGCAAAAGTGAACGCTGAAAAATAAGAATAATATTTGTTCAGGACTGACTAATTAATATTTCTTCAATGTCAATTTGTCCCTTTGTCCCCTGTCCTCCTAGCGACTACCAGCGGAACTACTCAGAAGAAAACAACAGAGAGTCGAGTCAACAACCTCTAGCAACAAACATCAACAAAATCGAGCCCCCATCGAACGATAACACCGGGCCTGCTCTTGTTATCAAAATCGTTAAAAACCAACCAACAAAACAAGTCTAGTGCAATTCTGGAGAGACGTGCAGAGGAGAAAAAACCGTGAGTCCCTTTTCCCGTCACTTTCCTGGATTGACATTTGTATTAAATCGAACATCGCGTATATTGTCACCCGCATTTCTTCAAAACCTGGTGCGAAGAAGCTAGCACCCTGCTTACAGTCCCAGGGCTATCGAAGGAGATATAGTACATCATTTTCGCAATCTATCTCTCTCTTACTCGCTAAGGATTGCAAAGGTTCTTTTATTCTACTAGTTCAATTGATTCCAGTATAACTCTTAGCAAACCTAAATGCATTTGAAAAAAAACCTTAATTGGGTTCTTCCCTTTTATTTTTGATTTCAAAAAATTGATTTAAAAATTACAATATCAAGGGATTTTTTTTAATTTTTCACGATGTCATATGAATTTTTTAGCGCGGTTTGAAATAACTCTTTTTCAAATCGCTCGCAAAATCCTCCATTTGGCGCGCATGCGGTGTGACGTCACAGCAATATAGGCGCTCACTACGGAATGAATTTCACGCCTTTCACGGTGGACGGGTATGACGTCATTAACCAATAACGGGCGTTAAAAATCATTCGTATTTACGTGTTTTTAAAACATAAATTTATGAATGAAAATTTTTGATCATTGTGTTTTATATCGTTGGAATTGTAAAAATATACTTTAAATATTTATAACGTTTTCAAGGATATTCATGCTATTGGGAAGAACCCTTTTAAGTCATTTAGGAATGCATACATTTTTCTTGTATACATAGAGAACATTTTTTTGTGTTATGTATGAAATCCAATGTGCTTAATTACTCTGTTTCTTGTTTACTTTTTTACTGTTTTGTGATTAAAAATTATTTAAAAATACTCACCAAAAGAAATATAATAGCTATCAACAAAACAAGAAATCCCTGTTTTATTTTCAAAACCAACGGTGGGACAGATAATCGGTACGACTCTTCATACATATTGATTGTAATATCAGTGAGTAATATCACGAAAAATATGTATACCCCAAGAATAACAAAGAAAAACCATCTCAGAACATTCCATTTCAAATGCAAGAAACTTTCAATAAAAGGATGAAGAATTAGTTTCTTAATTTGGAAATTAGTCCCAGAACCAAACAATGCTGAAATTGCGTTCATTTGAGAAAATCCGTCATCATTTGCATCTGGCATAATGATTGAGTAGTCAAAAGTCACTTCGCATTCAGATTGATCTAAACTAAAATTGTTTTGAGTCATTCTCTTGTTAAACATATTGTTAAGATAGTCTGCCGATCTAGGCATGTTATTTTTAATTATACTTATAACCAGACTTCTCTTTCCATTATACAGTGGTACGACTTCTGATAAGTTTGATCCATTCTCGAGAAACAGTTCAATACTGTCTCTTTGACAATGGTAGGCAGCTTTGTAAAATGGTAACCAGCCTTGACTGTCATAAGAATTGACGAGGTTGTGGTCTTTGTCATAATCTAGTATTACTTTTATTACAC
>JAGVSP010003436.1:0-21202 GCA_022494985.1 Micrasema minimum | reverse complement strand
TCAACGATTATAAGCTCTATTTTTCAGGTTCTGTTTTTGACATAAATACAAATAAAAAACTGTTGATAAAAAATAAAGAAAAACATCAATAATTAACGAAGTCAAAATTTTTATTGAAGATAATTTTTATTAAAGATATATTATGCATGAAAGAAAATTGTATTACTTAAATATTTTTTTTAGGTACCTACATCACCATATAAAAGTAATTTTGCCCTTATTGCAGCAGCTAGTAATTATACATTTTGATTTGTGATTCAGCCTCAAACTGCAATAATTTAAATAAAACTTGTAGTTGTAAATGCAAATCAATAGTAAAAGTTTTTCAGAGGAGCACATCATACAGCTTAGCCTCCATTTATTCACGTGAAGACTTTTCTTGTAGATTTTCAGAGGCTGTGGGTATATTTAATGCATAACAGTAATTGCTGAAAGCATCCCCACCGGAAGCAACTTAACCCTTTACGGCAATCAAAAATATAGCCTTCATTTAAAATAATAAAAAAAATTTTTTAAAAAAAGAATTCTAAGATTTTATATTAAATACGAATATCTACTCGTATTTTGTAATAACATGAATATTAATCTTAACCTAAACGCAGGATTTTTTGGAACTTTTAAAACATTGTGTTAAATACTGTTTCTAAGTATTTTGATAAACACTATTACTATTACTTTTCCTTATCTGCACCTAATGGTGCATAGAGCACTGCATTTTTACACCAAGTGCAGTGCATCTTGATCATTTTTATTACATGAAGGTAGGATGAATGTACCATTTGGTGCAGATATGGTATAATATGAGAGAGAGGATTGTATTATTATTGCAATACTTACTTTTTTGAGAAACATTTTATCTTAAAAGTTTTTACAATCCATTCATTTCAATAAATTAGCAAATGCTCAATATTTTTATTAAAAACAAAAAAAATGGCGATGAACGTTAATCTGAATAACAATTTATTGAAACCTAGTTATCTTTTGAAAATCCAGATTATTTTAATACATAATATGACATTAAAGATATTTGAGATTAGATTGTAAATTGTATTCTTTGTTTTTTCTTTAAAATTTTGTATTTAAGGGTTGAACCACGTAAGAAGGGGTGGAAAACTCATTCCATGGTGTACAAAGCCTCCTTTTATACTCTGCGGGGGTCGGAACTAGAATCCTACCCTTGCGGGTACACAGGGTGTTTATTATTGGAAAACAAACTATTTTTAACTCTTCTACAATACAACCAGACACAAGGTTACAAAGGGTTTATTTAAAACATTTATTAATTTAATATTTTTCCACGTTTGAACCTATGTGAAGCGTTTGTACGTCATTTACTAGACACTTCCTGATGACGATATCGTCAACAAACCCTCTCGCTTCTCATTATGTCATTCTAACATCCCTCAACTCTACCGAATACACCCTTAAAATGATGATAACCTCGGGTTATCAGGGCGGCGGAATCGTAAAATGAGTTTTTTTAAATTTTATACAAAGCTCTTTTATAAATACATTTGAGTCAACTCTGAATAGTTTATTTTTATTCCAATGATAAGCAAAAAAGTGGCACGATTTGAGGTATTCGTTATCATTTTTGCACACAGAAAATAAATTAATTTAAAAAAGCCACGAAGAAACGCTCAATATATAATGAACATTTTAGTGATACAAACAATATCTAGATTGCATTCAATTTCTTAGCCATCTCTTAGGTATAAAGTAATCTTATAGTGACATATGATAAAACGCACATTATTTAATTACCAGATGGAGGTTTCCGCTAGTATAACGCACTGTTAAGTGATCGTTCTATATAGAGCTTTTTACCGTAATTCTTAAAAAGTTAAAATCCTTACACGCATATTTTAAAATTAATTCGATATCTCTTTTATACAAAAGAGGCGCTAAATATATATATTTTTATACCATTAAATCATCCCTAATATTATCATCACTAATAACTACTCAATGTTATCACACATCATCAGTGGAAAATCATATACAGCGCAAGTGTCATAATAAGGCATCAAATCAGTTGATGATCAAATTACCCGTGGTCTGAACTGTGAAACGTTCTATACCAAGTATTGCCACGGGCTTGCTGTACTGTACAAAGCAGTTAGGCAAGCCAAGTGATCCGTATTGGCTGTTAATCGAACAATATCGCGGGGAGGTATGTATCAGTGAATAACGATATACATATTTATAGGGCAATGTGGATCGCAGATGAAACTACATAATTTAGCGGCATTAAATATCAATAAATAAGTAATAAGACCCAGAAAACGCCAGAACTATGTAGAAGCATCGAGATGTATCCAATTTTAAAAAGGGCCATATGGAAGGCCCTACAATCGCGTCGAACATACTAGAAATTTCAATGTACCTTAACCAGAATCTATTGTTATTATATACACATAATGTGTGAAATGTAGATAAATAAATAAAGTACATTAATTAAAATGATGCATTGTCGTGCAACCCGGGGCCGTTTTTCCATAGAATTGTGAGCCTCATTTTTATCTTTTTTTTTTTTCATATTTCTCACTAGAGCAATGATTTTTTTTACAATTCATAGATGAAATTTACTAAAGAAATTGTATATAATAAAAAATTTAAATTATTTGCTTATCGATACAGATAAGGTTTTTCCGGGTTATTATACCGTATTTGTGGGCGACGTTTCGGAACACATTGCATTATCCATCTTCAAGGTTGATGGTTAACATATTTATCTCCTTAAAACAAATAGAAGCTGTATGTCAGTGAGCATCGATAAAAGCATTTTCCACAATATTAATGTAAGCATAAAGGTACATTAATTTCTCTTTATCTTGATTTTTATATTTATATACGTGGTGTCAAAATTTAAGTTTTTATTAATTTTACCCTCTCTGTTTTCCAATACCTGCGTATGACGTAAGAATGTGGCAAGAATAAGGCCGGGATATGAATATTCTAAGGGATGATGAAATAGTCGATACCCACCCTGTAAACAGAGTCGGCAAACATCCCCTTCTTCCTGTCCTATTCTCAGGCCACCCCTTGCCGCCTAGGGGGAGGAGAAAACTTGTCAGCGCATAGTGAATAGGTCTCATAGTAAACGCAAGCTTCCAAGCCTTCAGGTTAGTAGTAAATTATCCCAAATATACTACTACTCTCCCTTAACCTTACCCAATAGTGCATAGGGCACTGCATTGAAACACAAGTTCAGTAAATCTCAATCATTTGTTATATGAAGACAAGTAATAATAAGCCACAGGGCTTCAGCGCAAGGTATCGCATAACTATAATATATTTATTTTTATGTACAATTTTGATGTATGGTTTTCTCCCGAAGATAAGCAACCAAATTCAACAACATAAAATGAATTTTCTTCTCCTTCCTCTGTCTTGATCCTGGGGACTGGTTTGCAGTAAGGTTCTGTATTCATGATGAAGAAGTCAGGGTTAAGATGTACAGGATACCCAATCCGTGATAAACAATAAACAAAAATAGGACACAAAATGCTGAGCACTCTTCAAGTTGATCGGAAGACTGTTGATGTCCACCAATAGTCCGTCTTCTCCAATATATGTTTTCCTCGGGTTTCTCATCATCTCAGGCAAATGCGAAGGTTTCCTTTGGTCCACACCAGATGCGTCCCGCTTGATCCCAACACAATATATGAATAATCAATTAAAGACAGTCAATGATAGAAAATCCACTTGATTAAATATAAAGCTCGCACATCATAAGCAATGTAAAAAATATATGTAACTCCGATTTAAAAAAAAAAGGTTTTATAATATGTCGTTTTTCACTGCGTTCTATTTTTTGGGACCCTCCTTAGCTCAACATAATAATATGAGGTGAAGTTCATGTCCTTGCTCACTTGTTCTAGATACCCTGATCGGTGGTAGGGGGCGTCCTCTGAAATTTGTCCCCACAGCCATTCCTTATATTATATCATGAGACCTTCATAAAATTTTGAAAATTAATAATATAAGTACATACGACGTATACATTTAATGGAGCGTATAGACTTTCACAAATGGGGATTCGAACCGAGGATCTTTGGACTCAAAGACGCGACGCTATCACTACGCCACAACATGTTATTTCACCCTTTCTCTCAACATAGAGCGCATAAAATGTGCAAAGTCGGTATTACAAGGGTGCGGTAAGGTACTTCTCGTTCGGAATAGCGATCAGGAGATTTGGTCTTGTCGTTTAGCTAATTGCGATGCTCTATTAAGATAACAGGATCCGACGCCGGCGTCCGGCAGACGTGTAATAGTTAATGGACCAGTACGTACTATGGGTTAAGAGTCATAATATAATAGTGTATCCATAAATTATACGGATATCCTTGAATTTGCTGAGTTTCAGTCGTTTGGTACATCAACTGTAGTGCATCTTAACATTTTACAGCATATATATACAGCTAATCAATACTTAATTAAGTGATCTGCCCGAAAATGTAAAAAAACAGATTTAAAAACTGACATTGTTTACGAATGATTATGACCTAAAATACTGCTAAAAATTAATTTATTTATTGACGGACAGAGTCCATTATAAACATTATAGATACACGAAATTTTTACAAAGAAAAAAAATTGCAAGGACAGAAATAAACAGCAAAGACAAGGAATAGATTTTTTAAATTAATTCAAATGCATAAGCTAACTATACAGATTCTTCAGCTGATTTATAAAGAAAGACATCCTTACACCAAAACAATCAAGATCTTGATGATCGTTCACCCGCCTGATCATTCTGGGTAAAGGTGCCTGTGCGCCATAATTGGTCCTGTGATGACCGAGGAACAGCATTTCATTATTTCTTAGTCTACGGGTGGGAACGTTAAAAAGAATCTTTTTCAAAATTTCACGGGCATCAATGAGACAGTTCATAATTTTATATATGCAGACTATATCCGCAATGCATCTGCGTTTTTCAAGACTTGATAAGCTTAAAAACCTCTTCATATCAGAATATGAATAGTCTCCTCTTTCCAGTCTTATCTTCCATGCAATTTTTCTTATAAAACGATGTTGAACTGATTCAAGGCGCTTTATGCATATTAAATTTATAAATTTCTGGAATGGCAATATTAATACCAAAACTAAGTATCTCATTTTCATTTGCTGAAGCTCATTAATCTGTTTTATACCATATCCTTGCACACATCCTCTCTAATCCTGCTCAGCAAACGAGTCCTTTCATTTTGATTTGGAAATAATATCCCCAGAGTTTTAATCAGCGTACATACACATATTGTATTATGTACTTGTATAATGTATATCTAGTATCGAGTAATGAACTTCCCCAGGGGGGATATAGTACATATTTACTCGTGAATCCACTTCTCATATTAATAATCTCTGTTTTGATACCATGAAATGAAACGTTGCAGATATTAAAAGCAAAATCTACGCCCGATATAACATAATAATACGTTAACATGTAACACAGTGGCTTCGAAAATAAATTGCATCTAGAATCATTGGCTTCACTGCATTTTTAGTGAAAATCTTCTTAATAATTTAAAATAATTTGTCTTCAAGTATTTGGACACACTTAAAATGTTGTTTATAAAAATTAGCTAGTAAAAGTTATAGGCATAACTAATTAAGATTCATCATTGAAGGTGATATAATTCGGTAAGAATCTTACTTGCAATAAAGGTTTCTGCTAAAATGCTTAGCAATTTTCTCAATGGATGACAGAGAGTGTTCACATGTGAAGCGTCGCGCAATTTTACAGTATATTGGCAGATATAGATATCAAATAGGTACTTACAATGAAAGCCCCACCCTTTCCCTAGACTGCTTTAAAGACTATTGAGTCTTTTTTCAGTCCAGCCAACTCTACCGATTTTTTCAACAAGCTAAACCGCGATTTTAAGATTGTTAGTGTGATAAAAATACGGATGAATTTACGATTATGTACGCGAACAAATGCTTTCATTGTACCCCTACCACCGTCTCGGCTTATGTATTATAATTGTCATTGTTTCCATCACCCAAACCAACCAGAGTCGGCCCAAATTAACAGTGGCAGGGATGTTAGTTTCTACCCCGATCATTATTTATTAGTAATTACAACCACCCGTGTGGAGACCAGTATCCCGCCTCGCCAGGCCTCCCATCCCAGACATTCACCCGTGCATCCGCGGTCAGAGTCTCAATAGAGGGGGGATTAGGTAAAAGAGGGGAGGGGACAGAACGCATGTGTGCATCTCACACCATCATCCTATCATCCTATCTGGCAGACACTATTTCATACGTCCCCTGCCGTACCTTATCACAATACCTATCCAAAGACCATCCTATCCTTACAAAAGACACAATACAACCGAGTTGAGGGATGGGATATAATTTGAGACCTCCACGCACGCACACGCAAACAGCCCGGGACGGGCCGCCCGTGCAAAGGCACACCAAGTCCCCCGGGGACTACCCCACTAAGCAATCTATTAGTTCTAGATACTTCCTTTTACGGAACGAAACGTGCACAAATGCCAGTTCAGTCCATGTCCCTTCACCACCTATTGTTCTACTCATGCAGACTCTACTTCTACCTTTTTAATCCTGGTATTTAGGCTCCATTTTACTGGGGGTTTTCACCCCTGAGAATATCCCATCTCTGCACCCAGGCATCCACGAACAGCGCAAGCTGCTCGAAATTACCCCTGTTTGCAAAGAAGTCCGGATTCCACGCCGGCCTCATAACCTCGGTCATGCCGTCCAGCATGGTCTCCCGGCAATCCTCCAGTATAGGACAATGCCAGAGAATGTGTTCTGCGGTCTGGTTAGGTGCCCCGCACGCACAACCAGGATCCGCCACTAGGGTGAACTCATGGAGCTTTCCCCTAAATTCTCCGTGCCCCGTTACCATTTGTACTACATGATGACCCAGGTTCAGCTTAGCATAAGCCATTCTCTCTCGGATGCTCGGGAAGAATGAGTACGTCCAGCGGCCTTTCCGCTCGACGTCCCACCTCCTCTGCCACTCTTCCCGGTCGTCCGCTACCACAATGCTTGCTCCTTTACCCAGGGAATCCTAGGTTTTTTTTCAATTTGTACACATCGTCAGAAACACTGAGGGTCTGGAAAAGCTGGTGAAGACGGGATGTATTGTGTTGGGAGAAGCGAGCGAGAGGACGGTCCCATGAAACACAGGTAGACCTAAAAAAGATGTTATGGAGTCCTCTGTAAATTTTACGACCCACATGGGCCAGGACCGGAAGAAATTAAGGTGATTGGTGCAGTCTATTCCTGGACAATCAGCTGACAAGTAGAAGAAGACTTACAAGAAGAAGAAAAAGAAGATGTTGAAATTATTTTTCGTATTTAATATGTTTTTTTTTCATTGTTGTTATATACTACATAATATATTGCTTACGTATGTATGGTAGTGAAGCGTGGTGTTGGAAAAAGAAGGATAAAAGTAGACTGAATGCTGTTGAAATGCGATCTATGTGATCTCTCAGGCGAATGTGTGGTAA
The DNA here is from genome assembly GCA_022494985.1 of Micrasema minimum. Taxonomy (NCBI): domain Eukaryota; kingdom Metazoa; phylum Arthropoda; class Insecta; order Trichoptera; family Brachycentridae; genus Micrasema; species Micrasema minimum. The sequence goes on along the minus strand of JAGVSP010003436.1, from coordinate 13,706 downwards.
GACTATGTATGATAGGTGTACAAATGTCGAAATTAGAGCAGAGTACAAGGCTGAGATAAGCATTATCGACAAAATTAAGAAAGGGCTTTTACGATGGTTCGGTCATGTGGAGCGAATGAGTGATGAAAGAACGGCTAAAAGAAGTTTAAATGCAAGTGTGCCTGGACGTAGAGGCCGCGGAAGGCCGAGAAAGACATGGCACGACCAAGTACGTCAAGTACTTGAAAGTGGTCACGTGAAAAGTCGGAATAATCGGCGTATGTGCATGAGAAGATGTTTGAATGTAGAGGAAGCAAAGGAAGTATGCCAGGACAGAGTGGTATGGCGTTCTATCCTCTCTGCCTACCCCTACGGGGAAATGGCGTGATGGTTAGTTAGTTAGTTATTGCTTAAGTTTAACCCAAATTGCTGTTTAACTAATATTACTTGTCGCAGAGCAAAACACAAGTTTTTGTAGTTTAGGATTGTTTTCGGATTACGAAGGTGAAACTTACGGAAAATGTCTCTAAATTCACCTTGTACGTTTATTTAGGGCGTGTTTGTTTGGCGAAGGGTAGAAATACTATGTTTTGAAAGCTCCAAAAATACCCCTCGGCTATCTATTAAAACACCGTAGTCAAAACGTTTTAACAGATTATTAGGAATTCTGCCAATGCATTGTTTATTAATGTATAAATGTAGGTACGACTATTATTTAAAAATATATTTTTGTAAATTTCCATCAGATTTAATTTTTTTTAATTGTTCGTGTACCTATACTACTTTGGAATAGCTCTTAAGCGTGAGATTGATCATCTTGCCTCCATGTTAGTGATGAAAAATCACTTCTCTTGGTGAATCAATTAGTTGCGCATATTATGGAAAATAAAAGCCGTAGTAGAGTTTTGTAACATGCGTGTCAATGCAGTAGAAACCTATGCACCGTTATTACGAAAAGAAATTAATGTGTAACATCCATGTAACACAATAATTTTTTATGATTATTACTGTTGTTGTTTTTTTTTTCATAATATTTTGTTGAAAAATTATGCAATTGACGTGCGAAATGCATTTTGCATTTATGTAAATGGTACAAAAGTATTAAATAAATAAATAAATTTGAACAAAGGACTAAATAAATTTATACCTTAGCACAAATTTATTTGTCTTCTTTAACAAATAAATGATGTAAAAAATAAGACGATGCAAAAACACGCATCTGGTCGACATCTAAAATGTGTGAAAAAATAATTGCTTTCATCGAAATATTACACTTATTCGGTGATTGCTCTAAAAACTCCAGGGAGAAAATCGAGGAAAACATTTGTATGGGAAAGCGGCCGCGAGTCACATGATGTGGTATGCTCTTAAGGGTTAAAGATGAAGTTTTTTTTTGGTTCTCGGGTACAAAAACGTTACTATAAAAAAACTTACCATTCTGGCTAATCCTAATTTTAATTTCCAAAAACCATTCAACAGGCTATGCGCTTATATTTTATGATAGGTATGAGATACTCGATAAGTTAGCATTATTTTCAAAACCTGATTAATCTTAAATTTCAATAAGATGAATTTCAAAGCGTAGCTAAGGGAGCTTTATTACGCTCCGTTATAGAAAGCTCACGGCTTAGTTTTTAATATAAGATACCTATGTAAATACGCGTATAGTGTATGAATATGTATATGGGGAGGCTTTTTTGATCACAATGTAAAATACCGATATTGTGTAAAGTTAATTACCGACGACAAGATTTTTGATACAGGATGTTCACAAAAAATACCCGCAAAGAGATACTACTGCTACTTTCCCTTATCCGCACCCAATGGTCCACAGGGCACTGCATAGGTACATCAAGTAGTGTCTCTTGATTTCTTCAAAGAGGTTTTCTAATATTTTGAAAAAAAATCCAAAAGTTCATCCTATCTGTATATGTGTAGGGAAGCTTTGCGTATATTTTCAAACGGAATTATTGAGTAATGGATTTCTTTTGTTTTTAAATATTTATTTTATTTTTTTATGTGTAAAACGTTTTAAGTAAGTAAAAGAAAATTTTTTTAAAATACGATAATTTAAAAATATATATAATTACGTCGAGACTGTGATGATCTGTACAGGTTATTGTGACGTCGACAGCTTGCTTAGCTCTGACCATAACCACTGAAGTTATTTTCTTACCTGAAACAAAATAACATAAAATATAAGCATTACTAATAACAATGGTAATGATGGTTTTTAAAAACAAGTATATCGATATTGCAATTAAAAAATTAGAATATTTAAAAATTATTATATTCTTGTCATAACTGAATTCATTTGGTGTAAATAAGCAAACAAGCAAAAATAATGGTTAAACTATTTAAATGAAAACACTTTGTTTTTTAACTACTTTTTTTTTTTTAGTATTAAAACTCCCGACCGGTTTCGAAACAACACGTGTCTCTTTGTCAAGGGTACAAGAATGAATGAAATTGGATAATGAAGTAAGTTGTGTCAGTGCATTTGTTCAATGGTCAGGTCTATTGTTTGTCTAAGGTTGAGAGATGAATGGATGGGTGGGTAATTTATGACTTTTTTTTTATGGATTAGATAACTTTAAGTTAAGAAGGGGGCTGTAGGAAATATTATTTATTTGATTATTTATTAAGTTGCGATTATTATTTAAAGACTTTTTTATTTCAAAAATTTCTAAATTGTCTAAATTTTAATAGTTTATGTTCTACATGTAACACTTTTAGCCCGGTATCTTTATTGAAATTATGATTATTTTCTATTAAATGGTTATTGGTATTATATGTTTATTTTTGTTTGTTTTGGCCTTGGATAGGATGTAACGAAACTCGTTGTACAACCCTTAAAACTGGTGAATCTACATCGTATTTGTGAACTATTGTGTAATGTGACTTTTAATCTGAGCTTGAAAAAAAAAATTCTTTTTTCTTTTTCAAAAGTTTTCATAGGTAAAATTGTTTTAATTCTTATTAAAACGCGTTTTTAATTTTTAAATTTTTTTTTGATTTATTATTAATTTGACTAAATACATGATATTTGTTAACAATTTGCAAAAAAAATCGAAACTAAACCAACCTCGTGCTCAATTTTCTCGAAAACTAAGGGTCAAACCAAAAAATTATATACTACAACATCGACTCCAAATATGATGTAGATTCACTGGTTTCCCGCTTTACATCAAGTTTTCGTTACACCCTGTATACACAGCTACAAGTTACAATACAACTTAATAAGCAATTAAGTGTATTTTTGTGTTGGGATGTTTGAGTGTGTGTGTGTGTAAGGGTGAGTAGACATGTGAGGGTGTATGGGTTTCTGTGGATATGGCAATTGCATACATTATTCTCTCTTGCACAATAATAATACTTAAGCTAAAAAATATTTAAGCTAAAATGTATATATGGCTATTAAATGTTAAAAAATTGCGCGTGGCTCAACCGATTGATGTAATTATATGCTATTAAATGTACGTAAAATTGCATTTTTTTAAGAAGGTGAATATGCTTGTATTTTTATATATATTTTAGAATTTCGTTTACAAGTCCGATTATTGTGTATTTATGTGTATTATTTGTATTTTAAATATTACGTTTATATGCACCATTTGTTGCAGTAGGCAACTTAGTAGGACATTTATTATATTCGAACGGGTGGTGGCCCAGTGGTAGCGTCGCGGTCCCTGAGTCCAGAGATCGTCGGTTCGATTTTACACGACTCGATTCCTATTTTCAAGCACAAATTAGGCTTTATTGAAAATAGTATTTACAAATTGAAATATCTGCAAACATCATAAGATTGCATATATTTCTTTTTATCTAAAAAAAAAATATATATTTTATATTTATACTACATATATTATATATTTGGAAAAAAAAATAAGAAAAAAAAACCATTTAGAGGTTAACTATGCAGTATACAACACTGTAAGTAAAAACGCTAATTCTAATAAATAATAAATAACATTCACAAAAATCGCTTTTTTGAGAACAACAATAATTAATATCCAGATGAAAAAACGTATCCGGAATAGGAAAAAAAGAAAGCAAAATAATGAACGTATTTTCCAAACACAAATATCGTTTTCCAAAAAGCTTTTTCCATTCCGCTGCTGAAAGAAACGCGATATTATTATTTATGTAAGCTCCGGGCGTTGTATATGGAAACACTAAACATACTAAAATTTAATAAAATATTTTTATAATGGTACTATTCCAAAAAATATCGTAAAACAGGGTGTATAGAATTTGAAGGGTGAAGAGGAACGAAAACAGAAAAATGGTTATTAAAAAATTAGAAGTCTTTGGTATAAATTAACTTTTTAATTTAAAAAAAGATTTTTTTTTAAAGAACACACCTTTGTTTTAAACATATTTTTAAATAAAACAGCCAACCGGTTTCAGAGAAAAGAAATTAATAATTAAAACAAAACTTTGTATTATTGAAAAAATTTAGAAAACAAAGTGCAATTGCAAAGTGAGTTTTACAAAAATTGAGTTATTTTGGTTTCTTTATCACCATGAAATATTGACAAAAATTCGTTATAAAAAATCGCAGAAATATTGCTTATCCGCCCCAATTTACGGTGCGTTGCGACGTTTCAACCAATAATATAGTGATCCTAAACATACAACACAAAAAATAAGGAAATTATTTAATTAACAAAGAAAAAATAATGGGATTAAAGTTGATTTGAGAAATAATATTTATAAGAAAAATGTATTAATAGGATATAGATTTATGGAAAAAACATATTTGTGTCGTAATGGGAACCAACATTATTAAATTATTGGTATTTTTAACATCAGTATTTTTTCAGTAATGTAGGAGTCTTTTTTAAAAATCAGTTTTAATACATACTATGGACCCGATAAACAACAATTTATTTATTTCTACAATTTGACATCTTTACAGAGACGAGAAAACTTGGAAGGGAATATGGATATAGCCCGTAATGGGTGAAATCCAGTTTTTATCTACAAGTATTTGGACACACTCAAAATGTTGTCTATAACAATTTATTTTGTTTGTCATCACTGCATAATTTAATCAAAATATGTATGATATGATAAAAACCGTTGAATATGTACTTTTTTCATTAATTTTATAGACCAGCAAATAAAGATATGTTTATTTCTCAAATCGTTAATGATATTATTTTGATTTAAATCAAATTGCACAAAAATGTACCATAGGATGAATATTGCCGTCGTACGAGTTGAAATTTAAAAAAACGGTAAAAAATATTAGGTCCTTGGAAAAAGCTTGAATTAGGTCCTTACATATGAAATTGGCGTTTTGTATGGGAGGAATATAAAGTTGTTTTTTTTTAAAATATAATATTACAAATTAGAAGAGCTTCAATTGGAATGTCTAAGATCCACCGTACTCTCCGGACCTTGCCCCAACAGATTACATTTAAGCTGACAAAATTAAAAATACCATAAAAGCACGTGGTATTAATTTATTTTCACGAATAGGGTACTTTGATCAATTTTCATTTATCTTTATGAAACGGGTGCCTAGGCGGAAATTAAAGCCTGCGTAGGGTAACCATGGCTCCTAATTGACAACGGGTCTCTTTATTCCATTCACCAAACGTCCGGAGCATTTCGGGAATATTTTATTGCCCGCCCATATATTTTATGTTCGCATTTCCATTTTTATTGCCAAAATTGTGCTTAGATCGCCCAACCCGCGAGGAATTGTCTCATCATATTCTGGTTAAATTATGCGGACTCTTAATAAGAAATCTACAAAAACACCCATTGGGAGCAAATAATTGGAAATAAAATATTTTAATGAGATTTGCCTGATTTTGGAATGACAGTAATTAGGAAATTAGGTGATTTGTTTGTATTTTATGTATAAGGACGTGGATTCTCGGCGTCATAGACGTCCATTGTTGAAAATTAATCCATCTGAAGTCCACGTGAAAACTACGAGACGTAAATTTAACTTGATGCATGGGAGCTGGTTGCCGATCGATAGCTTGGATTGATGGCAGTTTTTTGAAGGGTCACTGACTTCGTGTCACAAAATAGTGCATAAAGCGTTGGACTACCATGCGTGAGGTCTCGGGATCGAATCTCAAAGAGGTTAAAATGGAACATTAATTTATTTGAATGATTTTTAAGCATAAAATTATTTCATAACTGAACTGACGCGGAGGCGTTAAATTGATCATCTAGCCCTCATGTGACCAATTATCAAGATTCATTGCACTTGGTGTACCAGTACAGTGCCCTATGCACCATTTGGTGAAGAAAATTGAAAGCAGTAGTATAAAATAATATATGAATATTATTGTTTGTATTTTTTTGTTTTGTAAATAAATAAACGGTGACTTTTTGAAGGGATTAGAGGTATGGAGTGAATGTGTTTGCGAATACACATATTATACTCCTTACTCCTCAATAAACTGCATAGAGTAGATTTTCATTAAAATGGAAGTAAATTTTTACTGTTCGTGCAACTGAAAGAGAGTGGTTTTTAAATTCCCCCCAGATTATTATTTCTTGTATTTCTGATAAAAAAATAACGTAAAAATTATGACTGTTAGTAAAAAATTCTAACATTTGCGGTCTGCGAATGTTTCTCACTACATCATGCGTTATTTATTATTTTATACCAAATTTGCAATAAATAATCCCCCTTTACACCGTACGGCGAACGACAGTTTAATGAAAATTACACGGGATGTAATTAATGACCAAATCATTAGAAAAGTTCAATACTCGCTAACCCTACAAGGAAAAGGCCTGATAATTATTACTAAACCAACATTTTCTCCCTCGTGTTGTTAAATAAATTTTCTCTTTTACAATACACAATTTATGGTCCACCCCAGGGGGTGTAAATTAATTTCTATTCAATAGCGCCCTCACACACGTTCTAGAAACAATAGATTAAAGCCTTAAGGTTCTAGATTATGTTCACATATATTGGACTAGGCCTTGACATCGAATCGATAATACCTCGGGAATTGGATTTCAAAGAGCGTTATATACCCACATGTCGCATACTTCTGAAATGAGATCAAAATCATCCCTCTATTGTGTCTTAGGGGTGTGTCGGCTGATCTGATAAAGCCTCGTAATAGATAATGAAAACATTATTTAGTATCTAGTACAAGCCTTGTAGTGCTGGCGCGTTCGGCTATCTGGTTGCGGGTTCAATTCACATTAATCAACATGTGGTTTTCATATAAAAATTTAATCTGTGATAACTTGGACTAGCGCTGAAGCTTATCCACTGCACTTGGTGTACCGATGCAGTTCTCTATGCAATAGTTCCCTATGCAGTTTCCTATGCAGTAGTAGTATAATCAGTATGTGCCTAAATCATTTTCTTATTAAGAATTTATTTCAGTTTAAAATAAATTTCCCCACGGGGGTGCTTTGAGTCGGGGATCCCCCTTTTGACTCCGTTGTCAGAATCCTTTCTTTGGGTGACTTTTACTCGATATTTTTTTACCATGTTCTTTTATACACCTTTTTATGTTCTTTTTGTATTGTTTTAAGCTTTTACGGCACATTTTGTTGACTGTATAAATTTGTATTCTTGTTTTATATATTTATGTACATTAATAAAGAAAAAAAAAGATAATTTCTCATATGGAGACACTGAGGGATCGTAAGGGTGGCGGCATCATAATTTTCTTTTGACTTGATCGATGTTGTTACCCTCTTGACTTAACTTCACTTAGAAACATTGGCCCTGCATATGCATTTGCAACAGCAAAAATTAAAAGTCCTGCATAAAATAGCGTGACTGACAGAGAGTCCCCAAGGACTCTATAACAGTCGCGGGTTGAGGTGGGATCTATCCCTCAGTTTAAAATAAATAAGTACTTATAAAACAATCTGCTATAATTTATTATTAATACCGTTCTCTTTTCATATAATTTATTTATCTCTGTTCTACAAATTTAAGGACGTATATTTTTTAATAAGCCTTTCAGAAATAAATGCATAGAGTATCAACATTATAAAAACTGTTATTAAGTAAGTACCAAGTATCCGAGAAGAGATATGAATACTTTAAGTACTAGGAAACCTGTACTCTAGAATATGTAAGTACTCAAGTACAAATACTTAAGCACATGTCGTAGAGTACTGAAAAAATGAGTACGACTCAGCATTAATATAAATGTAAGCACAGTTTATATAATGAATTGAAATGGTTTTAAAGATCCCTTCGTAATATTGCCATCCTGATTCCATTCAAAAACGAATAACAGTACATTTAAATACGTTTAAGAGCACTTTATACAGTACAGAAAATTGTGCAGATTCCTGTTCAGAGAACTGTACAGTCTGTCAAAAGACACGCTAAATATGTATATTTTTTAAGCGCTATCCCAAGTTATTATCGTACGTGTGTTTTTTACGTTTTTAAAAGCATTCAATATCCGAATATCTACTCAAACGTTTACATAAGAAACATTAACTGTCAAGTGAGCCAAACGTCACGCCGACCATTCAATATTCCTTACGGTTTTCGTTTTATACGGGACAGTTTGCAAACTGCCCAAGAAACTGTACTGATTTTTGTCCCAAATGTGGGCTTAAGACGTAAATAAAAAAAACTTGTTTTGACGCTCTAATATAACTAACTTAATAACCAGCACGGCATATTTCTTTATAGAATGCCGTACCGCTCTGTCCTGGCACACTTCCCTCAATTCCTCTACGTTCATACATCTTCTCATGTACACACGTCGATTTTTCTGACTTTTCACATATCCACTTTCAAGTACTTGTACTTGATCATGCCATATCTTTCTCGGCCTTCCTAGACTTCTACATCCAGGCACACTTGCATTTTAACTTCTTTTAACCATTATTTCACTCCACATGACTAAAAACCATCGTAAAAGCCCTGTCGATAATTCTTATCTCAGCCTTGCACCAATGCATTTTGTAAAATCTTTTAGCTCCTAGATATCAATCGAATTTGAATTCCATTTCAGCAACAAAAAAATAGGTTGCTGGCCTACACAAATGAATATTTTTTAAAAAGTACTTGAATGTACTTTTTTTAAAAACGTACTTGTATTTTTTTTTCTGCTAAAAACGTACATAGCTTCTAAAACAGATAGCGATTTATATTATCTATGCCCTAATTTACTACCGAAGTAGAATATGTAAGAGAATTTCCTTGCCCGAATTTCCTGCAAAATAAACCCAGAGTCTCAAGACTAAAATCAGATTGGAATCAAAGCGTCGTAACAAAATATTTCTGCTTAGTACATTTTCACCCAATTACTCACATTCCGTAAAGTTTCAGTATCCGGCAAAGTTTTTCACAACAAGCACTCTGTCATGTCAACCCCATACTCTCTGCCCCTCCACTTTTTAACCCCTTCTACACATAAGTACGTTTTTGTGCAGGGGCGTACTGAATCCACCAGTTTGATACTAAAAAAAAATTCCTTTTAAAAAAATTCTTCTTTAATTTACTTAGATTTGTTGTTTTTTGATAAATATGAGAAGTAGAGCAAAAAAAAATAAACACATCACATTTTTTATGCAAATCAAATTAAGTTTTATATTAAATGCGATTTGTGACGTGAAGTAAGCAACTGAAAAAAATCACTGTACGTGATGACAAAAAAATAAAAAAAATCCTAATTTAGCATGAAAAACTCTTCATATTTATCATATTTTTATTCAAAGGAAGATTTCACTGCCAACCAGTGCAATGTACTGGACTGTTTTACATTCAACTCATTTTATGCTTTTAATCTGGTGAGACTCTCTGGTAACAATTTTTTGAACGAGGATCAGCAGAAAAGGAAGAAGGACTTAAAAGTAGCGGGACTCTCAACCAGGATCGAGAACAAGCGAGTGAATAGCCACTAGAAGAAGAAGAGTATCCCTGACATACTCTGAACAACATTCGATGTGGACGCAAAACAAGGTTTGCCGATGTACGACATCACTATGATCGAGGGTCTTGAGTTTACGGATGTTAGGGGCCAAAATACATTCATGTAGCTTGACATGGAGGGACATTGAGGTCCCAATTTTAGCGGGAATTAAGTATGACGTTAAGGATTTCGATTATGATTCACCAACAGATGTTACGAGGTTCGCGGTTCTGCTCCAATACAGTGTAGAGGGGATATAATATTATATTCTCTAGAGTGGTTTACCAATACAGTACCCTATTTACCTTATTTAAAAAAAATCGGTGTGCGTCGGACCACACGGTGGAAGTTATACTTCTTTGGCCATTTTCATACACCCACTCACGCACACAAACAGACAGGATATATAAATGAAATATAAGACATTTTTCAATATTATTCAATATATTTATATTTCAATATATTATACGTGACTTCATTATTATATTATACACCTATATTATCATTATCAGTTATTTCTTCTATAATCATTCTTTCATCTTTAAGTCATGGAGAAAAACCGAAGCCATTGCAATAGCGTATTTTCTAAAAAGATAATTCGCTAAAATGACGCGTAAGAAGTAAATAAACAAAAGAAATGACAACTGTCAAAGTCAGACCAATACAAGCATCAGTGACTGTGGCGCCATTTTCTCTTAAGCGCCATTTTCTCTTAAAAATCAGCGTGACGCGGTTTCTCGACCAACATCCCACCCCAAAGTGTCTAACGGGCGCAAAGAAGTATAACTTCAAAAAAAAAATTATGACACAAAACACGTAGGTACCTACTAGACTCTTTTACTTTCTGACCATTGAGTGCGGGTAAGAGAAATAACTAGTAGTAGCTATACGATTTGATTTATATCGCTGTACCTAGATCCATATTCTATTTCGTACTAAATTGCTTTAAAAACAGCTGTTAACTTGTCCTTCTTTTACTTAGCTAGTGTAATTTTAAAATCTTCTTAACTAAATATAATTGTGTAATTTACACTATAGATAAAGAACACATTTTTAATAAAACTCACGTTCGCAATGCAAAATAAAGCTTACGTTTTTTCAGTCTTGCCATTTCTTTATTTAGAAACCTTTTTTGAAAAAAAACGCGCACGCCCCTGTTTTTAGGGCTGGCCAAACTGTTTATACGCTCATCCATAATTTGGTTGGGTGGGAACTTACACCGTGCGTTAAATAAAACGAACCAAGGTATTCATGGCAACCCCAGTAAGGGTCTACGCACAACTAAAAACAGAAATACAAGAAAAGTTTGCCAAGGCGTTTTGTTGTACGCACAAAATACTTTGATAGCCGGAAAAACTTCCAGAGAAAATTCTGACACCAAATTCTGCTCATGGCCAGAGTTGAGACGCATATTTTAAACATTTATTAGGTAGATATGTTCACACTTTTAAATTTGACCTAGGTGGTCACTTGGAGAAAATTGTCGGTGGGTGGTTATCATAATGAACAGAGATGCTTTAAATGAGGAATTAGCATTTTCTTAAAGAACGCTATTAAATAACAACATTGAAAAAAAATTGTGTTTCAAATACAATTCAAATACAATTACGGTAACTAACCGATTATCTTTATTTTAATTTTATTCAGAATACTTTTTAGATCATAGTATGCACGTTTCTAAATTAAGTTTACTTATGTTCATTGGTCTTTAATGCCAACTTTTTAGGGTTTCATAAACCAATTATTTTTAATGAAAAAAAAATATAAATACGTTTAAAACATTAAAAAAATACAAATTACCCCGTGAATTAAATATTAATAAATTCACTGAGTGGAATCATGTACCCGAGGAAAGCCAGGCACCAAAATAGGACGTTCTTCATACGTTGAATCAATTTGTAGCCTCTGATGAAAATTTCTTGATTTGTTTTAAATTACAAACAATGTTGAAAAAAGATAATTTTGATTCCTTTTCTTCTTTGAATAAGGTATGGCTAAGTCGGTAGATATATAAAATATATATAACTTTATTACAAATTATGCAGACGTTGACAGAATGGCTTGCACGCTGGCATGCACCCGTTGAGAGAACGGGCGATAGTAGAATATGCATCCGCAATGCATCTCTACCCTCCTGGCAGCCCACTTCCTTGACGACCTGAAAAAGATGGAGGGATGGGAGTCGACATCCCGAGAGGCAGCATTGAATGATAGTTTTTAATACACGTATCTGTCAATTACCAGAACTTTTATATATACACTGAAATGGCACGACGCTTCACATGTGAAAACTCTTCTTTTTACATTTAGAAAATTGCTAAGCATTTTAGCAGAGGCCTTTAAGTGAGATTCTCACCGAATTATTCCACCTACTAGGAAGCGTCAAAGATGATTCTTCAATTTGTTATGCTTCCATTTTTTACCAGCTAGTTTTTTAAAAATATTTTGAGTGTTCCCAAACGCTTTTAGAAACTGGATTTCACTTATGAAGGGCTAACATTAAGTAAAAATAACATCTAAACAGTAACAAGTTTGAAAGGGAATATGAATATCTAGGCGTTTACAAGGCTTATGACTTGTCTTTGGCTGGGTAAAGTGGCTACTTGATGTACTGAAACATTTCCCAATTTGCCTAGTATGTGATATCCGTATCTTGTCGATTATCAGAAATTTTAAATCATGCTAGTAAGTAGGTTTTAATATGAAAAACGCTACTTTCTTTTACTTTTCTAATGGACAAGTAATTCTAATGTAATTTGAAAGGAAAGATTAATTTCAACAAATTCAATTAATTATGAACGCTCAAAAAGGGGTTGGTTTCTGAGAAAGTCGATAAAAATACTTAAATTGGTTTCATAGAATACATTGATTAATGAGCCAACGTAGGTTTTCATCAGGGGTAGTTATTCATTTTACAATAACGTATTATGATAAACAACCTTCGTACCTACATACCTATTTAGCATAGTCTACGTTCGTTTTACCAAATTGCTCAGTGAACACAATTAATTCTTTATTTAGGTATATATTAGGTATTATTTAGCCCAGGGGGCTTTTACAAAACAATATATTACTATCAATATACAAAAACATACTATGCATAAACCGTGAGCAACAAGTTGAAAGATAAAATACATAAAATTGAACATAAGCGTACAATATAAGACACGAGCATTAGATATAACATAAGTATAAGCGTAAGGTGAAACAATAATATAATGAACGAAGTTAAGATAATAAAACTCTACTATAAATATTTTACATAATATAAATTTAAGAAAAAAACTATAAACAGTAAAAGAAGTAATATAATGTATTGTTTATTATTCTATGGTTCAGAGTCAATATTTATTCTAGATAGTATTTTTTGCAAGATTCCGTTTTATCTGCAGTTCATCAGGATGAAAGATATCAATGGTATCTCCGAGTTTATTCCCTATGATTGCTAGCCTATTGATTAAACTATGATATTGCATATTAGTATGGCTTTTTTCTCTCTGCGGAACACGTGAATTTATCAGTTCAATCAACTCAACACAGTAAAAAAAAGAAATAACAATTTTGAAAAGCAACATAAAATCAAATATGTCTCTTCGGTCACTCAGCGATGGAAGTCTCAATAATTCAATCTGCAGTGCATTGTAATCAACATTATTATTCGACAAATTCAATTTGTATCTAATGAGCCTTAAGCTTCGAAGAAACACAATTTCGATGGCTTTAAGAACTTCCTCTGTATTGATTCTAACGATTAAATATGAACAGTATAATGCGGTGACCAAATCTGCGTACAGTAGTATCCTTCTTGACTTCAAACAAAAGTATTATAAGGAAGTTTATGTTATT